>JAAXOA010002054.1:0-14132 GCA_036561885.1 Salina celebensis | reverse complement strand
TTCAAACTGTATAAAAGATGGACAATTAATTAACTCGTGTAAATAATAGGTGAACCTTATTATTTATCTGTTTAAATTCATAGCGGCTCTGTCGCGCACACCATGTACTACTTCCTTTTAAAAGAATAGACTTCATGTAAAATGCCTTCATCCATGTGGCTTATCTTATCAGCAGAAACTTTTATAACAAAAGCCTTTTTTCAATTCAATGCTAAAATAACTAATTATACTATCTTTCATTAAAACCAACAATTAAAAGTTGATTCACTCTGCTTTCTTATTTAAGTATTCTTTCCTTGATAGCTGATGCTGATAATTGCTCAGATACTTCTGACTTAATGATCACGCAATAAAATAATGATGCGTCTCCCACAATAAATCAACTTGTTTCATATTGTGTACAACAACAGTTTGAACAAGTTACTTTGATTTTGTTTTATTCTTTTCTTTGTACATTGAATATAATTCTTTATCAAAAGTCAGATAATAATATTTTTTATTATTACTATTGTGCATCGCATAAGTATCAACATTCCAACTGTAAAAAGGATAAGATTGAGGAAATGTTCGGTTAGGAGCACAACTACATTTTTTCCTGCACTATAATTATGTTAACAAATACGCTAAAACACCGGATCAGTCAGTGCAACAAACATTCTCTTCGTGTAAAATAAAAAATGGCAAAAAACCTTGGTAGGAGATAAGAACCGAAATACTATCGTGGGATAAAAACTTAATCTGTCTGTCAATGTTTTACTTTGATTAAGTGCAACATCACTTAAATACAAACATTCTATTTTATATTCAGATGCAACATGCCTGCGAGTAAAATGCTAAAAATATATGCGCATTTTGTTCTTTCGAAAAGTAATTTTACTTTATTTAACAAACTTTGGTTATGCTTGTTGTTCCATTGTTTTCAAAGTATTTTTTTTTTAGTTTGACTACACAAACACAATATCCGTTACATATCAATCATCGCGAAAGAAAATTATACGGTTAACTGCTGACAATCGCACACATCCATTATTATTATGTATTATACGATACACATTAATTATATCTTATATATAGCACTTAGTTTTATCTACTTTCTTGTTAATTTGCTAAAGGCATACGTTCCCAGCATGCAACAACTCTAGACAGCCCTCATGCTTATTGATGATCATTACGGTGATAATGAGCTCAATTTTTCATTCTTCTTTTTACGTGATTTTTTTCCTTGCACTTAAGAGCCACTCATTTAGCTCAAGCTTTCATGATGATGATGATGAGTAATTTTCGTACAATTTTTTCGCGTGTTGTTGTCTGCATATAGTTCTAACATGGGATACATTTAGGTTTCTGTCTGCCAATGTAAAAAGCTTTTAAACGTCATGATAAAGAAATTAATTCGTTATGCGCTATGCAACAATCCAAGTAAAGTTCATGTAAGGATGGGAACGTGAAGGTACAGGTGTGTATTCATTGGAGCCTGTGATATTGCAGTTGCTTCATGGTAAAATGGTGTGAATAATGAGTATTTAATTGCCGATAATTTAGTAGTGTATGATATAAAACAAGGCTTGTACAAGACTTCTTGTCATGACAGAACGGTTTAAGTAGAACATTGTTTTAATTTTTTCTTTATTTTAGATACGATTAACTGATGACGATCGTGTATAATAATTACTTTTCATAAATAATTTACTTTGTAAAATTTACACTCGGGAAGATACTTAATTTCATTACTGTATATAAGTCTTTCGAAAACAAAAATATTATGTATATAATATGTATTTTAATTGGTTTGGTAGCTTAGTTCAAAACGTTGACAGTTCTATTAAGGATGTACGGATGGGCCTAATCTCTGTCCGTAGAGAGCCGCCGCAGCTGCTGCGGCTGAATAAGGGTAATAACTGCTTAACGCAGCGGCTGCGGAGGATGTTGGAGGGAGTGATGGAGGGACTAGGCCAGCGGTCAAGGAATTAGCTTTTCCGGCTGCAGCGGCAGCAGCAGCGTAAGGATGATATCTTGCTGCTGATAAAGGACTTAAAGGCGGTGTAGGATAGTTCCTGTGCATGGCGGCTGCGGCAGCTAACGCTGATGGGTTTAACATTGCAGCTGCGGCAGCACTGGAGTAAAGAGAACTTGAAGGACTAGCAGCGGAAGCGAGAGAAAGTTGATGTTGTTGTTGCACCATAGCGGCAAGGGCAGCTGAGTCAGCGGCGGAGGCTGAACTGGAAGAGCTGCCATTTCCGGAGCCACCATTGGAATTTGTATGAGTGCGTAGATGTTGTAAAAGTTCTTCCGACGATGGAAATCGTTTACCGCAATAGTTGTCGCCAACAATCCAATTACAGACGTATGGACGAGTGGCATTTTGTTGAGCTTGGGCTGCAGCAGCCGCAGCAGCTACAGCAGAATGTTGACTTAGAAGAGATGGAGGATAGCCTCCAGCAGCTAGTGATGAGGTAAACCCAGGAGGGAATAAGTGAGATAAACTGGATAATGGGAACTTTGGATGGTCACAAGGATGAACACAACCAGCAGGACAGATTCCACTTTGAGCTGAGGAGCCTTGAGCTGATGGTGAGGCTCCGCTGGCAGCAGCGTTCAGGCCTGGAATAGATCCAGTCATACTTGACGGGAATCCTGCTGCTGCAGCAGCGGCGGCCGCGGCAGCCATCAAACCGTTCATACTGGCTGAAGCACTTGCAGATGAGCCTTGAGCTCCGTGGGGTACACCACCACCTCCGTATTGGCATCCAGTACAGTAAGGATCTTTACAAACTGGAACAATTGTTTCCGCTCCAGATGCAGTTTTCACTCTGCTGTAACTCACATAAGGAGATTGGCCAGGAATAGGATAGCCAAAACCAGCGTGTGGATGTGGAGGTCCCATAAACGGCGGACGAAAAGCAGGATTCATTGGATCAAATCCATGTGGGTAACCTGCTGCCCCAAGCGCACTTAAACTGGACAACGCACTCAATCTTTTGTTGTATTCAGCAGCTGCTGATGAGCTTCCAAATTGGCCTTGTTGAAGGACCTCCAGTCCTGAACGAATGATTGGACTTGCTCCATGGTCAGAAGAAGACGAAGAAGTGGATTTATTTGGTTCCGAGGTTCCTCCAGTGGAACTGGATTTCTTTGAGTCAACAACCAAAATGTCTTTACTTTCTGGAGGTGTTGCTCGTGGATTTGGTGTTTTCGCTTTTGGAGAGCTATTCGCACTACTCCGTGAGGCTGATGATGACGATGTATGCTTTGCAGCTTTTGAAACACTCTTTTCACTTTTACTATCTCCAGAATCTTTGGATGGCCTGCTCAGCTCATAGGGCTTGAATGCAGGAGACGTTGTTGGACTAATAAGCACCGGACTACTTTTTCCACCTCCGTTTGTCTTTGATGAGGTATGATTGCTGAATGGAGACACTGAAGAACTGCCACTTTTTGGTCGGTAACTTCCACTACCACTTGACTCTTTGTTGTTATTATTTGAGCCATCTTTACTTGCGGTTGTAGTAGAATCTGATGAAGATTCAGACTTCAAACTTGATTCACTGCAAGTAGACAATTTCCTCTTGGAAGTATCAAATATTGATTTGTTGGAGGGTCCATCCGCTCCAATTTGGCTGCATGTTTGCGCTAGAAGTGCCAAAGGCGACACTTTTGAGTCCAGCTAAACAAATAAAAATTATTTTATTAATAACATTTCCAAATCTGATTCTCATTTACAAACAGTTTCATTTTTTCACATAATTTCCGCTTTACAATAAAATGTAATCTTACCGGTGAAGACAACGGGGATAAATAATCCGGTTGAAGATACTGATTTGGGCCGGATCCCAACATGTTTGTATGTCCCTCCAGTTCCAAAACAACCATTTGTACTTCAAAAATCAATCCCTATATTTTCTCCAAAGTTTTTCTTTTCAAAATCCGTCCGACACAACTTTTAATTTTTCACGCAAAGCATTTCTGCATTCACTTCAAATTTCATAGTCACTTCAACAAAAAATCGTTCTTTTAACTTCAACTGGCTTTTCCACCAAACTTATCCAAGGAATATCTCCAACTTTATTTCAGTCACACTGTAATCTCCAACTTTTCGTAAAAATCTCAAGTTCTTTGCTTTTATGAGCCAGAAAGAATCCAAGCGTGGTTTACCCTTCGAGAGCAAAATGAGTACTAACAAGACTCTCGTCTCTCTTGCAGTGAGTAAGTGCAGAACTTTGTGCATGTGCTGTACAAAGTCGCCCCAATTTGTTCCCTTCCTTGTGTATCATGCATATACACATGTAATTCTTATTGTTAGCGAATTACGCTCCTCGCTACAATGCCACTTGTGTAATAATGGATTTCTCCAAACCATCATCGCCAACAAACAGAGCACTTGGTCTGAGACAAACGCACTCACCATCTTTTTCCATACACACAGTCTTATCAGGAGAAAAAGGTTCTCTGTATTCACTCCATGCTGGTAACAAACAATCTATCCATGATATCGCCTCTCTTTTCACTTGCCATGTCATGGAACCATCTATCTAACAAGTTGAGCAAAAAGGATTGATGATGTCTATTACAACCAAGTACAAGGGTAAAGCCTTCCTTTCATAATGTTAACATTGCACCATGCCATTCTCCTTCTTAATCTTGAAAACTTCAAACCAGCACAGGAAGACTGGGTATTCAGGGATGGTGTCAGTGTGAAGTTGTGTTTTCACGTTTTCAGTCTGTCTTCACTACAAACACTTCTCACAAAGAGTTGGCATAATATATAGGTAAGCACGTTACTAACTGGAGTGAAGCAATCCTCTTCCTGGAAACAACACAATGTAACAAGGCAAAGTTTTTTCTCTTGTCATCATGTTATTTTTTCTGGTGGAGAAAAATGGTGGCGATGGTGGTCGGGTTTTTTGTGTGTAAATTTCTCGTTGATGGCAGTTGTGAATAAAACAGTGAATGTTGCATTTTGCGTTTGTTGAAAGCACAAGAGCAATACTTCCATTTTTCGATTGATTTACACCATTCCACATTTTATTCTGCTTTTTTCACCTTTTTTTCAATGCTCAGCCCTTGTCCAAGACTGACACTGAAATGGAAAATGGGGCTGGAAGGAAAAAATGAATGATGATGCATGACTGGCGTTTCTTTCTTTTGGTCGACAATAAGCGAATTAATTTCATTCTCTGAAAAATTACTTGGCTTTGTGTGCGGTGTAGTGTACGCTACTCTGTCGACGCAGTGAGCAACCTTTTTCAATCATTTTTTAGTATAAAAAATATTAATGGAGTAACCCACTGTGGCTTTGATATCTCTACCAAATTAATATTTATGGGTGACGGTCGCCCAAAGAGAAATTCCTTCCAATTATTTGGCACCGTATCGCCTTCATTTTTTATCATTTTGTGATGCTATTTTTTATTCTAAAAAAATATTAATTGTCTTATTAATATTCAATGTGTAAACCATGCAAAATCTAGGATTTGTGCTCTCGGCATGCATACCATATGCCAAGCTATTTGCGGTGTCTCTTTCTGCCTGTTTCTCCAATATCTTCGCGTGAAATAAATGAATATCATTAGAAGGAAAAAAATTATGTGACTCACCATTTCCCCTCCATTATGATGATCACCATCCGTCCTAATCATAACCGGCGTGCTTATGCATTCTTTCGACAAATTATTTATACCCATCTTTTATCATTTCATTTCACCATTCCTATGAGCTCCTGTCCTCCACTGACAAAACATTAAAAACAGGAATAAATCATCATCTACCAAGATGACATATGACATTATAAAAGGGTTAAAAATATAAAGTGTGCATATGCTTTTTTCTCCTATAATCTGCTCGCATCTCCCTTAACAGGTTATGCACATTAATTATTTTGAATCGTTTTCTCATATACTCATGGAGCTACAATTTATCTTTTTTTCGTCTTTTTAGTTCCAGACACGGTTCGTTTAAACTTTTCAGGCCTAAATAATTTTTTTTTGCTGATATTGTACATAGGTTGTATGATGATTCCTACTTTAGCCAAAATGGAAACGGTTGAACCGTTGAGTTTCCTGCGAGGATATATAGCTGTAAATGTAAAGCTTTAAATTTTCTAGCTCAGTGACAACAATAAGCTCTCGTTTGTACGCATGCATAAAATACACGGAATTATAGATGAGTATTTTTTTTCTCTTCTACTTTGTTCTTGGTCGGTTTCCTTTTGACTTTTCTGCTTGCATCATCGTCATCTCGCCAGTTTATCAGTAGTGAAGTGAAAAAAATTGGACGTGACACCACCATCGCCACCACAGAAACATGACCATTTTCTCAACGAGCTTAAGGGATTTTGACATTTTAAATGGGTAAGTCATTGAAGAATGTATGAAAAAAAATGACTGTTGTGTTTTGTTTATATTGATACTTCATGACGGTTGAGCGTAAATACAGCGCATCGAATTCCCTAAAAAAATCAACACGGCCCCTATAGACTACACGGTTCCTGGCGTGAATGACATAAGGTCTTGTTGCAACTTCCAATTATGAATTTATATGAGTGGAAGGGTATAACAATAGAATATCCAAGTCATGATGCAATCTGGAATAGGCAGATGGAGGAAACAGTGGAATCATCTGCGTTTTTTATGCATGAACATTGAAAATCCTTCTCATCTTCCTGTCATGACGAGTTTAAAAAGTTTTCACCAGGTCATTGTAATCCTCTGGTTGCTATTACCAGTTTCTGTTCTCATCGGAGTCGCGATCATCGAGGCCTCCTCTCGTAAAAACTTTGCCATCATCATCATCACGCATACAAAGTCTTGACTGACATCATTAATCTTGATCAAAAAGTGGAAAATTTATCGATCACTAGCTTAAAAGTTTCTTCCTCAATAGAGAATGAATCATGATGCTCTCTTTGATAAATGCAAAGAGGAAAGCGGACACAATGCGGCAACTGAGCTTTGTTCATATTTACCATGTTGTCGTCTTTGTTCCTGCCGCGGTAGATCAAGAGGATTATGATGACATTGCTAAACACCAAGATGCTTAATGATTTTATTACTTTTTGGTGCTTCAAGATAACCTGGAGGCTGCACATAAGATTTACATAATAGATAGAAAATCAACTGATTTGAGACATCTTGAAGTGATGTAATGGAACTTTTTTTCATGGTGTCATTCAGTGAAATATGATTCTCAGAAACATAAATGTTCAATGTGATATTGATTGATTGATTTATTCACAACTTTATGTAAACATTAATGTACAAGGCAGTATTTTTTACAAAAAACTTGCAACACATTTTACGAGGTGTTGATAACGTTGTTGATCCATTCGGTGAAGAATGAAACTTCCGTGTACACTCCAGGATAATCGGGTTCAGCGCAACCTTCAATATAACATTAATATCATTAATTTTGAATCTTCTATGAATGTGTAAGCTTGTGCAAGAGATGCTTACCAGTTCCCCAGGAGACAATTCCACACAAGAAGTTGGAAGCTCCAGTGTTGCACATCAATGGACCACCAGAATCACCTTCAGAAATTAAACAAAAAAATATTTTAAAAAATGTTGTGGATCAAGAAAGCTAAGGTTCAGGTTCCAAGCAGTACCTGTACAAGCGTCCTTTCCGCCCTGTCCGAGAACTCCAGCACAGATCATTGAGTCAGCAATTCGGGAAGCTCCGTATGACATTCTGCATTGGTCATCGGTCACATAAGGAACATTTACCTTGAGCAACAGTGGGCTTGGGCTACCTCCAAATGATTGTCGACCCCATCCAGCTGCGGTTGTGTTCAAGGTTGGAGTGAATCCTGCAGAAGGAAGTGAAACTGGTTGCACACGGTCATTCATATCGAAAGGTTGCTCAACTTTCATGAGAGAAATGTCGTTTTCGAATGAGCCTCTGTAAGTCATCATAAATAATATTTAATATTAAAGTAAGTCCACACAACTATGAGCTACGGCTGCACATGTAAAATTTGTTTACGGTCTGTATGAAGGGTGGTTAACGATGCGAACAACTTGTCGTCCGTTGTTCTGAGCCTTCTTCAACGGTATTGTCATGGTCGCCAGCGACCAATGTGTACGTATTAACTGCACTCTGAGCGCAATGAGCAGCGGTCACTACCCACTCAGAGTTGACGATACTAGCTCCACAGGTATGTGTTGGTCTGCGAATATCGATCATCCATGGAAACTCTCCTTTCTTCGCTTCTTCACCACCAACAATCAGCGTAGCCGCATCTCGTGCACTTGGGTGACCTGCAGAAATAGCCACTGAAGCTATAAACAATGCCAAAGTTACTTGAATCGCCATGGTAAATTGGATGAGTAGTTAACAGTTGGGTTATTGTCTTGCTTTCTCTTGAAAACGAAACTGAATGATTGAAGTTGTGAAATTTTTGCGGTATTTATATGATTTGATTGTGGACAAGCATTCATAAAAGCTGCTATGTATGTAAACTAAATTACAAATGGATAGATTCCTTTGTGGTCGAATCATTGCCCCCTTCAAAGTTCCTGTTGACCATCTTCATAGTTTTGACACTTCCCAGTAATTTCGCAAATATTTGACAGAACGGAAAAGCATTGACCCTCAATCATCGTTTCATCAAGATTTGTAGTGTGAATGTCTGAATTGTGTACATTTTTTAATGCAGAGAGGAAGCATTCAATCAAACAACAGAGATAACACGAGCTTACATTGAGGAAATACCATAGCGCATCAGCATCCTCAAACAAGGCTTTTCAAAATGTTATTGATTTGATAAAGTCTTCACCTTTAACCGCTAATAAAATAGCTCGTGCTGTTTGCATTTGATATCTACCATAGGTACACTACACAATTACACCATGCTCATACTAAAACTAACTTTGTGTGTTTTCCATCATAGTATTATGCAACGGCAACAACACTCGTATGTACGTATTAAAATAGTTGCAGATTGTGTACTTCTACTCTAGAACACATTAATTATACTCAAAATATAATTAACAACCAATTATGAGATTAGTTTCATTTGAATTGGAGAAATCAGGCTGGAAAACGACTGCACTGCGTAAGCTTCCACTGCCCACAGTTTACCGGGTATGTCAAGATTTTAGAATTTGCAATAAATATTTTTGTATGCAATAAGGTTTAACTGATAACTGATTATTCGAAGAAGTTGCAATAGCCACAACACATCAGTATTCTTTACTATGGACTTACATCTTATGACTTGAATTTATGATTGTTTAGCTCTCTTACCTGGCAGTGACAAGTGAACCAGGAAAGAACGTTTGCTGTGTCACAATGACATTGCCCAAAGTTTTGAAATTGATACACACATAATTAACACAGCAACCAAATTTACAGACTGCATTTAAAGGGCATTCTGTCATCATCATTTTACGCAGGGGCACCTACAAACCATGTTTTTTGTAGAAGCTCAATCAATGGATGTTTGAAAAAGGGTGTTTACTCCATTAAATACTAGAAGACTCTGTAATGGCAATTAGGGACTTGATTAATAGCCACAAAACAAGGTTTCAAGCCCCGTCCACTTTTGTCCGCGTCAAGCCGACGTGTGGGACGATGTATATGTGAGGCGATGACATTATCGAGTTTAATAATTTTGTAACCCTCCATTCATTTTCAACGTGCCAGAGGAAATAGCAATAAATAGTAATCCTACGCATGCATCAAAGACATGCATTTGGGTTGCCATAATGGAAGTCACCTTCTGCCTGAAACAAGAGAATAACCAACAAACCAGAGGACACAACATTAACGCAATGCATTTCAAATATTTTTTGTAGTTTAGGCATATTATGCTCAATATTCAAAACTGCTCCCACGCCATTTACGTTGGTAATATGAATCCCTTTCGGGTTCTGCCTTGACAACCCTAAAAATGACGGCAGGATAAAAGTACTTTGAAAGAAAGTACATTAAAGTCGAGAAAATGACTTTGTTTTTATGAGCTCCGCTCAGGGCGACGTTCCAAACACATACATCAAAAATAAGTGCAGGGAGATTAGAAAGATCATGATTCATGATGACCACGCTGCATGATGCATCTGAATGCAACGACTTTGGGTCGTCAGCACATTCGTTAGCTGGGCCGTTAGTGTTGTCGGCAATAAAGAGACTATTCCATGGAGGGAGTTTTACACATGTGGATGTCTTGAACGTGTTTTCATCCACGTTTCAGACATTTTCTTTGCCGATGAGTTCCTCGCAAATGGTCCATTTCAGCTATCTCCCGCAGTTTCAATTACTATAACTGAAGTTTCACATATTTCANTTCACGTTCGTGTTGCATATCAGGAAGATCTAGATTCCCGTTTAAGCAACATTCTGTACTGCTTACGATAAACATTATAAACATATGTCGCCATTTTTAATGTTATGGCTAAAGCGGTTGAACATAAAGCTTAAACCTCGTAAATCTTTGTTATAAAATTATAAACGTTTCTTTTAGGACCTAAAATAATGGTTGTGTTAACTCTATCCAGTCACAAATCAAATCGAACACAGCATAACTGGCATGGAAGAGTTGGATGATCACCATAGTAACGTTCTCTTCGTTCGTATAGCTAATAGGTCGCCAAACGGCAATTTTCCATTATGACATACGTCAAATCAAATATGGGCAATACTTGTGGGCCAGTTGACTCATGCTTGAAATTTGAAAACTGTCAGCAAATAAAATTTAATTTCTCTCATCAAGTTACGGGAAAATAGAGAGAATCTGTGGATTTGTGAATTTTAGCATAAATTCTTCATAGATTTGTGATACTGTTTGCTTTTAATTTTTATTGTCTGTTAATTACGAAATCTTTTAAATCTTCATCAAGTAGAAAATAAAAATAACATAAATGTAAAGTAGTACTGGTTGAAACAATCTTTTTTGAGATTTGTATGGATTTTTTCCAATTTCATTACATCGTCAAGGTGATGACTCCTCTCTGGTTCATTTGACCATGATACTTGAGTTCATCTTGTCCGTAGAACTTCGGAATCGACGGATATTCTGTTTCCAATCCGGATTTAGGATCATGGACATACTCATCGTGCTCTTGTCCTCTCGCCCAAATGAAATGCAAAGAACCTGATAGCTCATGGTCAGTGGGATCTGCGGTTTTGACCTTTCGTCTGAATATTATGGTAGTAACACCATTCATTTCCCAACCAGTTGCGCCCGTTAAATCGTATGTTCCTCCGTAGACTGTGTCTGGGCGAGGGGATGATGCGTCACGTGTGTAGGAATCTTTGACTCTCGAGTACATTCCACGTGCTGTACTTACAATCACGTCACTACAGTCCATAGGGTGAAAGTGATTGAGTTTTGGGGAGTACTGAAACAATGAAACATTAATACATGATTCCTGACAAGAAAGAGAAAGTTACGTTTTAAAGTCTTACCGAAGTGTTTTTATATTCAAGCTTGAATGGGGAGGGTTCATCCCATGCCATTGTAGGGTAACTTATGGGAGCAACCACCACAAAGGCTAGTTTAAGAAATAAAAACCGCGTTAAACGACGAACTTTTAATCATTATATCGATTAAAACATTGCGGTACGCACCATTGTGACCTACGGAATCATCGGCTGCCTCCTCTAGTTCTGAATTCGCCAGAGCCATGCTCTCCAGAAGCTTTGTGGGTTTTGGTTCTGGTCCAACTATGTAATTTCGAAATTTTAACTAAAATCATTTTTACTGTTGAAATTTGCGATATTTCTTCATAAGAGGAATGTGCTTGCTTACTAACCAGATCTTGTCGACTTCGTGGGTTTTGGATTATTTGTCGATTCCGGTTCTGAAATGGGTTCACTGGAAGGCTCTGGCTCTGGTTTGGACCCGGTGGAAACTTCAGGTTCCGATTTAGGCTCTTCTGCAGCGGCTGATTCTGGTTCGCTGGATACTTCCGGTTCTGATTCGGGTTCACTCGATGCTTCAGGTTCAGATACGGCTGCATCAGAGGACTCAGGTTCAGCTACAGGCTCACTGGACGCTTTAGGTTCTGATATAGGTTTACTCGGTGTTTCAGGTTCCGCTACTGGCTCACTTGACGGTTCTGGTTCACTACTGGCTTCCGGTTCTGATTGAGCTTCAGCAGAAGGTACAGATTCAGCGATAACTTCGCTGGAAGCAGATGCCCCCGGTTCTGAAATCGGCTCACTGGCTGCTTCAGGTTCTGAAATGGGTTCGCTTGCGGCTTCTGGTTCTGGTTCTGATGCTGCGCAATCAGAATCTTGTTTTACATTGTCCCTATTTTTCTTAAAAGCTGATTTGTCATTAACGGATTTTTGGCCGCTTTTCGTATCTGCTTCCGGCTCTGCTACTGATTCTGGTTCAGGTTCTTCGATTGGACTGGGTTCTTCGACAACACCTGGAGTTGGTGTCTCAGGTTTCAACGAATTTTTACTGGTTGGACTACCCTTTGTCGATCTTTTACTGTTCATTGACGCATCTATTTCAGCTACAATTCGCTCCGGCATATGCAATGGTTCCAGTAGAGTAGGATTGGATTTAAATGGCCTTCCACGTGTGGATCTTTTCTTTCGCGTGAGAATGTTATCATCAATGTAAGGCATAGTCTTACAGGAAGTATTCATTGATGACGGACGCCATCCTACTGCTATGTACGAAGTTCCGTTCACCACAAGCACAAATTCAACTTCACTTTCTGCATCGTTTAAAATACTTTCCATGACCTGCATAAAAGTATATAATTTTATATGAAACCTGGTACGTTTGAAATTTTCAAGTCGTGTTTCATAAAATTTTTCGATTGAGCAATTTTGAAAGCCAAAATTAAGTTGTAAAATTCTTGCCTTGTGATACATTGTCACTCTATCCGACAATTGAGTTTTTGTGTGACTGGATAATTCCAAATTTTCTGGTGTTGGTAGCATATCCTTGTTTTCCATTTGGCAGCGATCACCGTGAAATCCAGCCGAGCAAAAACATTGTTTTCGTGGCAGCGTTGTCCCCTCAATTTCTATACATTTTCCTTTCCCGCAGTCCATATCGTTTCTGGTGTCGGTAGCATATCCTTGTTTTCCATTTGGCAGCGATCACCGTGAAATCCAGCCGAGCAAAAACATTGTTTTCGTGGCAGCGTTGTCCCCTCAATTTCTATACATTTTCCTTTACCGCAGTCCATATCGCTCTCACATTCATCCTTGTATTGACAACGTGGCCCCCAATATCCTGGAAATTCGAAAGTCAAATACACCTGTATCAATGAGGGCTGATGGAGATATTTTGTTATTTATCAAAGCGTCTTCTCTCACATTCATCCTTGTATTGACAACGTGGCCCCCAATATCCTGGAAATTCGAAAGTCAAATACACCTGTATCAATGAGGGCTGATGGAGATATTTTGGTATTTATCAAAGCGTCTGAAAAAGAAACGCTTTGATCTCAACGACGAATTGGTTTCAATTATAGTCCGTGCGTATCACCCTCTCTGCAAAACTAACCTTTGTCACATTTACACATTGAGCCGAAGTCTAGTTTTCCTCTTCCCATGCAATTTTCTTTATATTCGGTGGGCTTCACAATGGAAACATCACCACAGCTCCAGTACCCGTAGTCTTTCCATTCTCTGACTTCCCTCAGTAGTCTTATCGTGCAATCCTCACAAGGCGTATCCGGTAACATAACCGAAACCCATTGAGCTCTACAAGAAAACATGGAAACTGTCATGAACTCTGTCAAACCTATTATACCTGCAGAAAAAGCTTGTAACTTACGTTGGGTCACCTCTGATGTAGGAATCATTCGAAGACGATTTGGAAAGTTTCGTCAAAAGATTTTCGTTTTTGTCGAGTAGCTCAATTTGATAACCTCCCTTGATATAACAAGAAATGACAAATTTTTATGTATTACATTAGTAAAACTTACAGAGAATTAGCCATCTGAATTTATCTCACTTGATGAGGATATGAAAGATGCCAGGTAACGTTGATTCTCGATCCTGCTTTTAGTACCGTCCTATATTTTCCTAAGTCATACAAAGAAACTGCGTTTCTAGATGCTTTAAATCCTTGATAATAATGTATTTTTCAAGATTAAGCACCTTTTGGCATTCCACAAGGAGGCTTTGTACGAAAAAAGTCCAGGAAATCTAAGTCGATTGTCCGTGCC
>JAAXOA010002053.1:0-14133 GCA_036561885.1 Salina celebensis | reverse complement strand
TCTCTGCCTATTTTGCATTTATTTGATTAACCAAGAGACACACGAGAAGAAAAGACAAAAAACCTAAACAAGACGATCATTGAGAGAGTGTTCGCCGATACCCTCACAAAAAAGTTGTTTGCTTTTGCTGCCGTTACCATCTATGAGAACGAAGAAGATGGTTTTTATCACGACAGTAACATCAATGCAACCACCTCTTTTACCCGCGTCTTAGTTTCCATTATTTTCCCACTAATCACACGCCTCTAGGTTTCTCCCTTAGTTCTTATTTCATTTTTTTGAAATGATGCTGCTGTACAATGGAACGATTCGGATACAGAACGACCGCTTGATTTACATAAAGCTCTGACATCATTAAACTGCAATTTTGGGGAAAAATCAATCGTGGAAAACGAAAGATCATTGTTGCTTTCGGTCTACATAAGAATGGTGTATTTTCTTGGCTCCCTTTTCTTAAAGAACCTCGGGATATTTACTTTTAAAATGAACTGAAACGAGCATTCATTGAAATCTTTGGGGATTCTAAAAATATGGTTGGGAAGGAGATAAATTTGAATGGAAGATGCAAGAAGCAAAAGTTTAACTGAAGAGGCACATTCTTAGAAGTAAAATTAGCGATTTATAACCTAAAATCTCTGCCCGGTTTTGATTTGTTATTGGTCAGGAAATGCGTCTGAATACGAGCGCCTTCGAGTTTAACAGTGATAGAGTCTGTTGCTCCCATGAAATTCTGTTGGGTACGAGTTACATGATATACTTAATGTCGGTACCGACGAGTTACGCGTCATACGAGTTTATGTAGACGAGTTACCTATGCATACGAGATGTCGACCGACGAAATGATGTACATTCTGAAATTCATAATGTCCAAAAGTGAAAAGACAAAGCCATAAATGGTGGTGGCAATAATGGACGTTGAAAAGGGAAACAGTAATTGATCGGAAATTACATTCGATACGCACGGATTGTTCATGAATTAGACAGCCATGAAGCTATTGGGTATTATTTTCAAAAAGTGTGATGTGAGTCTGTCGACAGTGCCATGGAGAGTGGCACATTTTTATGCTTACGCTCACTTGAAAAATCCAGATTGACGTCTTCTTAGACGTGATTTCTCCTATCATTTTATTCCTCAAGATTTTTTTCACGGAACATTACGTGCGATAGGCCCCTTAAGTCATTGATTGTAACGTCACATAATCTTACAAGAATGGTAATAGTAGGCGTTACGATACCAGATAATTCAGCGGAAAACTATGAATATAATGATTGAGGATGCTCACAAAATGATTGTTGTGTAAAATTCTTTGCTTTTTGGAAAGACGAAACACCTACCAAATTTCTCTGAGGAGAATACCTAAATGTTCGCTGAAACCACGGTAAATTGGAGGGTAATCGAAAAAGAGAGAGAAAAAGCCTTGTGGGCTACAACATTGTCATTATTTCCAATACATGCCTATTATCTAGCCATCCTATTTTTTTACGAACTATATTACCTTTGATAAAAGCATTCGTCTCGTCAATCAAGCAGATGAGTACATGCTACGTTAATTATCAACTGAAGCCACAAAAAGTGTGAGGCGATCAGAAGGAAACCTTTGATAAGATTATGGTTTTATATCATTACAGATACATTCATAAACCACATCATATTATCAATTTTGTTCCAATCAGAGAGGTGAGACACTTTCCTTTCGTCATTTATTTCCCCTAAAGAAAAAAAAAATCCTTGGCCACAGGGTCTGTTTTTTAGCGCTCTCGTTCGCTAATGTTCAAGCTGCAACACGGAGATTCTTTTGATTGTACGTGTAGAGCGTTTTATGTGCAAACTGCAATACTGTCAGTTTTGATGCATCATTTTGTACCAAAACATTTTGCCTACGCCTGAATAGTTATTAGACTGTCCATAATCGAGAAATGATCGACTAATGATGAGTTTCGATTGCCAGGATGTGCATGGATTATGTAAAGCTTGCGTTTCCCCCTTAATAACTTGTCAATATTATCAAACTTTACTTTTACATGCGTGTGTGCATCTATGATACCGCACACAAAGCATCGATCACAGTAAATCTAGCATCTCTCCGAGGATAGTGCCATGAAAGGTGACCATTATTGGGAATCCCAAGAAAAAAAAAATCCGCATTGCATGTAAACTTGAGCTTGGCACCCAATTGAAAAATAAAACGCTTGAAGCTTTTCTTGAAAACTATCATGCTAATAAGTCTTGATTCTCGGTTCCCTAGCTACAACAAAAATCGTTTCTTTCTTCTCATGCACAACCGTTGTGACAGCAGTTTATGTACCTTCTGTCACAACACATCATTCAAAACATATTTGGCGTGATCCCACAGCCCACCATTATTTATTTGCGGTGCGATCGAAATCGTAAACAAATTGCAAGATACAAAATCTCTTTTAAATGTTCATAGGGTCCATGCAAACAGGTTACTTACATGAAAATATTGAATCAACAAGAACCAGCCAAATAATTGTGATACTTGATTGATTACATAGCTGATATTTCATGAATTAAGCATTTTCATGAGAGCGTGGCATGATAGAATTCACAAGTAATTAAAATCCCTTTCCGCTGTGAAGGAAACATAATTTTTGCATAACCTTTGCCGTCCATTATAGATTTTACCTCACAACTCGGAAACATGAATAAAAGCGTCTGGAATCTGTGAGTGCTGCATTCAACATTATTTATTATCGAGCAACAAAGGAAACTTAAGTATACGTAATACATTAAACCGTTCATCTTCACAACATGCTTCAGGTTTTCTCATTGGCTGAGTCTCATTTTGAAAATAGTGTTGTATGTTTGGACGGCAGGTTGATATCGGCAGGTGGCCTATCTGGAAATATAAACGTTCGTTTTCTCCAGCCAAGATACATGATCTTGTACAGTTTTGTTCAAAAGAGACCATAAAGCTAATAAAGATAATTGCATTTAGTGACTATATTTTCTCCAGAAAATTCCATGGTTTTTTGATCGTTGATGAGACCCACGATAATGAAAGATAATCAAGCAAATAAATTCAACAGGAGCAGCAGGTAAAGGGAAAAAGCCATAATTATTTGTTCAGCCTCGTTGACGATCACGGGGACAATAAATCCATGGCTTTTGTGACCCGACACACAAGCTATTCCTGATTTTTGTCTTTTTCTTTTTCTAAGTGTTCAATACTCTGTCTGTTTCAGGTTAGTAAACAGCGTGTGATGGCGACACAGTACGCAGAAGAAAAAGAAAATATATTCAAGCGTTCTAATTTTCCTTTGACGATTTCAAGATAACATCTTATCATTGGAAATAAAAATGTGGACACATTATCATACTTTCTGAACGACCAACAGGATTCAAAGAAAATAATAGTATGTTACAGGCATGTGCTTTAATGTTAAACAGTTTTAGAACCATTGTCACCATGATTAAAGCACCGACGTGGTTGCGGCTAAACTAAACTTGCTAAATGCCGGCATCATCAAAATGCGGATTCTTGAATTCTTACCAATTTCAGGTGCGGATAAAAATTTCCCTTCGACCACAAACAACGCCAATAGTTGAATACTAATCGCTGACAAAGTATGACATGGAATAGAGAAGAGTGTATTTATTATCAATTGCGCGTGTCCACATCCTGGATGCAATTGAGAAATGATAAGAACAAGGACTGGATCTTGTAAACTAATGAAAATCTATCCATTTCGTCCATTAACAATATAAATTATTTTCTCTGCTCTCCACACGACATAAAATAATACTATCATGCACAATACGCATAGGCCATCAGGATTCAGGATCTTAACCCATTACCACAGCTGGGTGTCCCTTTTCCTATTCTTTCGATCCATAAATGGAGTCGATAAATTTATACGTTTTTCTCAAATTGAATGCAGACAATCGAAAGAACGCGTTTCCCCTCAAACAAATGAAATGACGTTCTCACGATAAGAACTCTGCGAGTGTTTCGCTTCGTATGTCTGTCTCTCCTGTGTCTCTGTTTAAATGCACAAGTGGGAAGTTGTAATCAACATGTGGGCTGGCGCTACTTTGATAATCCACTCATTCCAGTGATTTCCGGTAAGAAAATATAAGGGCGATTAAAAGAACGATTCTTAAGAGGAGTACAATCACGAATCTACATCTCTTTCTCTTTTCCCCTGAAAATGCATCAATGAAGTACCTAAAAAAGACGACAAAAGCGATAAAGTATTTTCGTTAATGCACTCCTTTCCAGAGAGCAAAACATACGGTTTCAGTTTTAGTAGACAACTTGCTATTGACCCAAAGATGAAGAGACGTTAACAATGCGAACAAGAATTAACTTCCAAGAGACAACATGCAATAAATATACACGAATAGTTGATGCTCTCACAGCAATGGATGTATATTCCAGGAGAATTTCAATGAAATGGAAGAGATGATAATGACCCAAATGAAAAAGCGGAGGAGACGAAGAAGACCCCCTCCTTGTGCCAACCGGCTTTCGCGACTTGAACAAGTACATGCATTATTATTTTTATTATTATTACTTATAAGTTTTATTATACTTTCACAAGACAATACCCAAAAAAGTTCTACAATATATTGGAATGAAGGTTAACTCAGAGTTGAATTAAATGCTCACAATAAGGTTTTCTTATGTCACTGCATATTTGAAAGAGGCTGGTTGTTAAGCTCAAAGCGTATTAGTTTACGTATAAACATGACTATTTACGTAGGGAGTTTTTTTTATTAAGAAAAGAATATTTTTACTCCAAGAAGTCATTTAAAAGACGACAGGAAAAACAATCATTATGAATCTCTTCGAATATTTGTGTTTACACTACGAAAATTACAGTTAGTGAGAAATCCATGAATGTTTGTAAATCGCCCCCATGTATGTAAGATATGGGTATGACCTAAGGAATGTGTATGACACCTGAGAACTTTTCATGTATTATTATCTATGACCTTGTTTCTCGTGTCTTAAACATCCCGATAAATGTCACACACAAAATTCCTCTACACGAAGAGGACATAATTGTATTTGACTTTTTGAGTTGCATTAAATTAGTACTAGTTGGGCTCTTGTGTGTGTAGTATGACAGTGTTTTCACATAGGTACCTATGTATATAATGTTACATATCATCCCAGCGAGTAAAATTTGAAATTCATCCTTTCATTCATAAAAAGGGAGAAATGACGGGAAAAAATTCCTAAAATTTCATTCAGTGTTTTATCGTCGAGTAGTGAAGCATGTAATTTTGATGAGAGCCCCCAGGAAATAAGATACTATGGTATTTTGGGAGTAGAGATCCATGCACAAAAACAGGTTTATCTTTTTTACCTGAACGATGATAAACACCAAATGCACACTAATAGATCACAACCACAAGATATTTCCTGATTTAACACTTTTGATAACAATTTTTTGCAGATTACTTTAAATCTAACTTTTGAGCATTTTATAATTGCAGTTGCCATCTAGCGCACAAGTCGTCAGCAACTTGTGTGTGTAGGCAGCGAGCGAGTATTTCATTGTTGGCCATTAAAAATCAATGAAACAATGTGTGGCACAAGCCTGACATTCTACCGAAAAGGCAAATTCAAAATCCACTTTAGAGGTAATAAGTTTGGCAATAATCACCTGTAAAAACAGGGCGCGGCATGTTGTAAAATGGAATCCTGAAGTGGAAAATGTTGCCACACGAATGGCGACAAGTTTACGAATGAAATTGATTTAAGTCTGTTTGAAAACCGATTCCAGTGTCAACTTGTACTGTTTTTTTCCTTTCTTTTTTTCTTCTCGTGACAATCACAATGACGACATTGAAGCAATAAATAACCTATTCGGTTCACCTCTAGGTGATACTTGTTTGATACCAGTTTTCTATACTCCTATCTACAAAAACGCTGCCCATCCATTCCACGACAAACTTATAAATCACAATGAGTGAACTACATGTAGCAGGACACACACCTGTTCACACATTAATAAAATATGTATTCATGCAGTTTTTTTTCTTTTTCTCTTCACTACTCAACTGTCCAGGTCAGAGATGTTGTGGTGTGTTTGGGTGATAAATGCCGATAAAGAGTAAAACCACAATGAGCTATTCAAAAGATTTTTTTATTTCTTTACTTCATCTTCGGTCGACCTAAAAGATTAAGCATCCATACAACCTGTAAAAAATTCATGATGCATTTTGTGGTAGTAATGATGGACAATGTTGCCAAAGTCTTTTTTATTTTTTTCAAAATAAGCGTGGGCTTAAGCTTTTACTTGTGTTTGTTTGGTATGAATGGGACACTTCTTATATCACTTACTATTGTGTGTCCAACCTTCCTTGTTTGGTTTCTTCAATGAAAACATCAAGAAGCAATAAATCCTGAGATTGTCTCTGATTTTGAAAGAGGAGACATCATAAAGCACACTTTATTGAAAGCTATACTCATGAAACGCCGTCACGAAATGAAAAATCTATGTATTCACACTTATAAGACCACTCGGACAGACGAGCGAGACCTTATTGGAAAGTAGTGAAAGGATGTCTGCGTCACAGGTCGTAAATACAAAATGGAATAAGAAAAGACAGTAAAAAAGAAATAAATTGATGGATATTGCTAAAGCTATAGAAATAAAAAAGGCGAGGTTACAATGTTTCTCTGCTCTTTTGAACAGGCTAATGCACTAGAGCAGTACATTGTAAAAAATAGAAAGGAGGGTGACACCAACACATTAACAATCTCCGCTAAATAACGTGAAGAAAAGAAAGAGACAAGACACTAGCCACGCGTCATCACGACCTCCTGTGACAAAAGCTCATTTGTTTACTCTCCCCTGTCCAGCCAATCAACAAGTTTACCTATCAATTGTTATCTTATCATCATGTCGTTTTCTTTCCTTGTCAGAGTGTCATGTCATCCAGGCTATTTTAGTGGTTTTAGCTTTACTAGTCAATTTTTAACGTTTTCCTCGAAGAAGTCTTGATGAGCTCAGCTTTTGTTACAAGCTAATAGCTTATTTAAGGAATTATTTAATGACTTATTTTACTTTTAACAGCAAATCACATCATCAGTTTAACATCTCTATGCTTTTTTCGCGAAAAAAAAAACATCCTTAGCGGTAATGACAAGAGACGTTACGCTAAAATTTTTGTGTTGGTATATAAGCATATATTACACGGTTGCAATAAATAAGCCGAACGAAGACACGTGTGCATGTATCAAGTCCATCAAACAAGAACAAAAACCAAACTTGACGAGTGATCACTTTCTTTTAAACGAAAATGGCATGTCTTATTGGTAGGTCGTAAGGGTTTAATGAGTGGTACGTGCGTTGGGAAAGCCATTGTGATAATGTTCCTTCACAACGTCTGTCGATTGACTCGCTGTCTGAGATGTTTTGTTCCTAGGTATTTTTATTATTATTGCTGCACGTTATCGCACCATTGATGACGGCGATTGGAATAATATCTACAACGAAACTGGCTGGTCATGATACCCTGTTTCTCACTCAACAACGGCTAGCTCACTGGTATTCCAGAGAATGAAGTCGTGAAGAAACCAGTCAGCTCTTTGGTTGTGCGTCCGATATCGAAAGCAATTGCTGGATCGTGTTATAAGACATTTGCTCAGATTGTTTTAAATGGGAAAAGAGGAATCGAAAGAAATGTAAAATATTCAATCACTTAACAGGTGCATTGGCTGCTTGCTTTGTAGACTACTATTATCTCAGTCAAACATTAGAACCACCATGAAAAAGAAAAGAAAACATGACTTTTTCATGAGGATGGAAGGCCACCCGTGCTCCTTCATCGTTGATTGTGCCATTATTGCTGTTTTCATACAATCAATCCACTCCACAAGGAGTGTTTTATGAATCACAAGTGCCGACTGATCAATACCCATATATCAGGCAGATAGATTAGAGGTACCTACCGCGATTCAAATACATTTTCTTGAAAGATTTGTATGCTGGCTTGCGTTAAAATTAAGCCATTAATTGAGTTTACATTTGCATGTGACGCTTAGCGCTGCAACTTTCAGTCAGGGCACTCCGGCACAAAATAGCTAACTGTTTTAAAACTTGTTCAATTTTTCGCTTGATGCATAATTCGTCATGGTCACGATTTTCAATTTCAAGTTTTCAGTACTTCAAATATGTCTCAATCTCCGAATCTGTCAGGATCAATTTATGACTAAATGAGTGTGCACAATAATTGCAAAAATTAGCGTTCTATTGCATGCATTTTTTATCCGTTTCTTTACGTTTATCTATTTGTTTTATATGAGACGCAAAAACAAATAGTTTTCGACTAATAAGAATAAGTAAAATTTTTCACCACCCTATCTGTTTATACTTTGAAAGCTTTCAAACAAATATTTGGTTAACAAAGGAAACTTCTGTTTTTTCATGTGACATATTTCTATGAACATTTGCGAATTTGCATACACCGAGCGCCAGTCTGGAGTCCTTTGAGTTCAGGTACGCTCAAGTATTCCATCAGCTTGTTCAGTTTATGGTTAGTTTTTTCGAATTTCTTGTTGAAGTTGAAATTTATCTGACAATGGTCTCCTCGCGGCGTCCCTGCCTTTATGAGCATATGAAAGCATCGTGTAGAAAATTTATAGCCAATCTGGCATGAATAATCGAATTGAGATAAACTGATCACCATCTATTCTTTTCTGTAAGCTAACGAAAATGCATAACATGGTGCCCAACACTCCTTTAAAAAAACATCATCTTACTACTGTTTTTTTCCTCTTCCAGCTTCATCCACGCAGCTTATGCTGATATTTTTTTCTGTTCTGTTTTCTGCTCTTTAAGGTAGTCTCATAAGTCATGGTTTTACAAGTTATACGAATTAAGATTGTCTTTTCGATTTTTTACCATGAATCTAACGTGTTAGCTGGGCAAGCAGTGACAATAGAAGGAAAGACAGGAACGTCATTGGACGCGGTGAAGATACTCGCATGATAATGGACAGGAGACTACTCCGAGCCATATATCAAGCTTTCATTTTTTTATTCAATGAACAATAAAAGCTTAAATTTGTACAGATGACCAGGTATGCTAAGTATCTCAACTCATGAATTCACAGATTAAACCATTTCAACCTACACTTGAGTCTTATCTTCGAAAAAAAAAGTTTTCTTTTGCATATTGACTCTTTTTGAGAAGGTTTCATATGAATCTCCAGATGGATTGAATTCAAGCATAATGTCGTATAAAATGCGAGAAACGACGGGTACAGAAAAATGCAAGTTGATTCAGAGAGAGACCGGTTGCGTAGCTTACTTCAAGCGGGATGCATAGTAGTGGCTCAATGACAATAATAATAGTTCTTGTAGCAATAATCGTAACCATAAAAGCAATAATTGTCGTCGTCTTAGCTATGATCAGGATGATAATCATAATAATAATATTTTACATCATACACTTCGTTTCTACTCTATTGGCCACCGATACCTGTTGCTTCAACCAGACCAATAACTTTTCGACTTTTCCCTGTCGTTTCGGCGCTACACAATTCCTTATTCATATTTTCCTCTTGATTTACCATCTTAAGAGGAACATTAATAATAATTTCTTGTTATTTGTAATTATTTCATGATTTCCTTCTGTTGATCCTTTATGGTCAATCAAATCTTAGCAGGAACCTACTTGGATGAGGCTCTTAAAACCTTAATCTGGCTATAAATATTCTATTCCTGTGACAATTCCTTTTGTGTCCTTTCATTTTTTAAAGTTATATCTAGTGAGTAACTGGTTATTTTTTAGATTTTCAGATTAGAAAGGGTTTTTATGTATAATTGTTTGTTATCATTATTGGTACCGGTAATCATAATATTACATCATTGGAAAAGTATATTTAACAACAGGGGACACATCCAATGATGGAAAGGATACAGAAACTTAAATGAAGCAAGGAATTTAATTGTAAAACGCATAGCTTTTCTATACGATGCCTAAAAAGAGTTTTGAAGTAATCGCATATTATGAGAAAAGAGGCAATATGAATAGAATTGAAAATTGTGTGTGTACGACAAGAAAACCCCATTCTGGAGCTACTTCTTTGATGAGAAAAATAAGACACGAAGAGAACTCTTGGGTATTTATATTTTTATACGAAATAAATCAATTGGGATTTATTTTAAAAACACAATCTGTATTGTTAATCAGTGGCGATAAATCTGTCAAATGAATGTTGGAATGCCGTAGTTTCGTAAGTTGATACACATGCATGGACATAGAGTGAGCATTTGGTATCGCTGTAATATTCTAGGCATGACGATAAAGGTAATAATAATAATGGCTAAGATTGAAGATGCATTTTTCTCTGTATAGCTGAGAAGCTGATAGGGAAACAAGAAAAGACGATGAAGAAGAAGAAGAAAAGTATCCATGACAAGGGTCAACTCTGCGGGATGTCGCCGTTGTTGATAAAAAATACACATCATCTAGAAAATATAACCAAATCCCAATCCTCCTACGAAATTTTCTTCCTCGATCTTTACCATCATTGAATACATGTGAGTATAGCGTTACTTCTCACAGTCGTTTTTCCTTAACACTTGTTAAAATATTAAATGGAATATGTTTTAATGTGGGTAACTAACCGGGAAAATTATTAAACTTTGTTTGGGCGAAGAAGTAAAGCCCAGCAAACGTGTGTAGCGTTCATGTAAGTAGCAATGAGATTGATTACGAAAATGGCCACTTGGCTCTATATTAAACGAATAGACACTCTTGCAGTAAATTCATTTTCGATAAGCGCAGCATCATCGTAGGAATGAGTTATGCGTTTGAATAAAGTGCAGATTTAAGACCAATTCAACATTGCAGAGTTGTGTGGTTGTTAGCACGTAGTAACATATTAAATGCATATGATTTTTTTTTAGTTTTAAGTCAATGGGCTGCTTTGGTTTGTGCTGAGTTTTGGTTGCAAGCTAAATCGTGCAATGTAATTTCACATGCAGCATGGTAAATGGACAAGTTGCAACACAGGCAAGCGATCATTGAAACAACCAAGAAAGAAAGCTTTCCTCAAGACTTCTAGTGTTTAAACCAACGCCTCGAAGCATATCAATGTCCATAATGAGAGAAGATAATTACCTTCCGATTATAATTGCTATCCTGCCGAGTTTATTATTGCCTATTTACAATTTTCCAATTCCCCAAAATATATTCCAAAAACGATCAAGGGCTTTAAATTCTTTTAGTGATTACTCTGGTTTGAGAAAAGTCTGTAGCCACATCCAATACAACATTGTATGGTAAACTAAAACTATTTATAATACATGTACATTGCAAGGTGTTATTTATTTCACGAAGCCAATAACCTTAGCTGGCTTTCATTATCTTATTTGTATTAGCACAAAATATAATTGTAGTTTGTTTTCAATTCAAAATGTGATCAATTAAGCCAATTTCCCAAATGGTTATGATTGTACTTTTAATACCTAAGAGCCAAAAGGATTAAAATAGTTCACAATCCAACAAAAATGGGCTTGAAATACTGCACAAGTGCACAGATCAAAATACTCCATACGTAGAAAAATTACAAAGTTGATACTTCGAAGACTCCCTAAAAATATTGTGATTCATCTCATTTCTCAGCGTCTTAATGCGAGAGCTTTTGACATTTCTCTTTCCCTTTTTTAGACTCTAAAGTCTCCATATATCATAAAATCATCCGTAAGGGTTTAACGAACGATTTTCCCTCTGCACACCAAGTGACATGTTATGTTAGCTGACACTAGAGTATGCAAAAGGAGTCAATAAACATGCATACTTTGTTGTTGATATCCAAAATAATCGTGCACTCGATTTAAGTAGGATATATGGATATCGAGCACCTTCAGTTCGTGTGTGTTCCATCGCATTAGATTTTACATTTTCACACAGTCTTCTGCTAACACTTGCAACATAAAAAATATTCAAATTTAATATCTCCAGTAAGTAACTCTATATTCTTTCCCTTTCGTTCTGCTATTATAGCAATAACTGTTTTCCTGTGTGACAGACCACATCACTTCTTTTTAAGATCATCCCTTTGGTTGTCGTTTTTCTTTCTTTCTTTTGGGGTTCTCAGTTTTTGAAGGAAAAATAGGAGTGAAATAAAGAGGGAAAAGCGGAACAGGATCAGAAGGAANAGTTTTTGAAGGAAAAATAGGAGTGAAATAAAGAGGGAAAAGCGGAACAGGATCAGAAGGAAGAAAAGAAAGAGACAAAAAAAGACTGTGATAGTTTCGGAAAAGGAATTCTATCAAAAGAAAGAAAAGTACGATTCATACTGTGTATCAAATATGTCATAAATGTGATATCTATTTGGATAAATATTTGAATACGCGAGAAAAGTTATAGATGAAAAATACGAAGAGAAGATAAAAAGTAATAACATTTAATGCACAACACTACGGATTCACATTTTTGGTTGATTCATTCATTGAAAAGCTGACAAACTGTAGGAGGCATTGTATCAAACTTGCTAAGCCCTGCTTCGCATTTTGCTGGAGAGAAAGACAGCGAAAAAGTGCTCAGAGAAAAAATATATTAGATCTTGTATAATGCTCACTATCCAATTGTACTTGCACAGACATAACCTGGATCTTATGTGTTACTTCATTGCACTCTTTTTTTCCGGAATAATAAAAAATATGACTCTTGGTCCTTAAAATATTTATGCGGTAATGTTTTTACTCCCTCTTCGTTTTTTCAGAGTCAACCGCCTGATGCAAATATAGGCGGGTAACAAGTTATAAAAACAAATTTGCATAAAAAATGGGTTGAAGATTGTCAAATGTTTTGTTCAAATAAAGCGCATAAATGCTGGGAGGTACAGTTGTCATTGCACTGGGAAGCATTACTGCCGATTAAGAGTCAATATATTTCATAAGCTGAGTCATCACATGTATTTTTCCTTCGAAAAGTCTTCCACCAGCAACCCTCCCATTAAACTATTTATGCAGCTCTAAAACTGTCAATACTACCAATTTAATATTTCGGGGTTTCTTTGCTATGAAAATGTTTTCCACGCCCATACAACATTTATAAGAGGCGCAAAATCAATTGACTTGTTGTTTCCGTAACGAGCAGATTGTCAAAAACATACGCAAAATTAGTAAGAAACGTAATGTTTTTTGTACGTAGTAAGAGTAAACATGAAGAACGTATAGTATGTATGTATTGTAACAAACCGAACCGTTGAAGAATGATGAGCTTTTGGTTTTTAATATTATAATAATAAATACATGATATTGAAAGCGTCACACATTTCAATATTAAAAACTGCACTGCTGCTCGTGTAGCAAGGTCGACTCAAAAGAATGTCAAGGAGTTCGACTCGCTGAACACGATATTGCGACAAAACAGTCATCAGGAGATAGCACCGACTGAGCGTTATGAGAAGGGAAAAAATTGATGTGAGACTATTTATCAGGATTATAGTTGAATACAGAAGGCAATTTTTTAGGAACCGAATATAAGATATTTTAAGTCTGCAGCATGCTCTAGCTGCCAGTAATAACATTTTCATCAGAACAGTATCGCCGAGAAAACCAAGCCGACTCTACTACTCATGTAATAATATCATTTTTGATTATGACAGAAATGGAGAAAGAAATAAGCGTCAAGGCGCGGGATTCTATTATTATTACCTTCCACCACCATCACCACTGCTACTTCTCATCGTCACCCGTTCATTCGGTTAGTCAACCACATTTTTTATGATTATGATTTTCTCTCATTGTCCATGTACTTTCCCCATTTGTGGTAGAAAAGATCACAGAGAAATATATACTTTTTTTCGGGCTCAGCCTTTTCAACTGTAGATATTTTTTATATGAGAAAAAATATACAAGGAGGAACTAACAGCATAAAAGACACTTCTGGAATCACATGACAATAATACCCCTATATACTGGGAGAAATGGAAGATGAATAATTTGGATTGAGCGGTAACTTTCCACTTCCATCCCATACATTTTCAGCTTATGATGATTAGGAAAAATTGTCATCCTAGGAACACAAATATGTACAACAATCAAATCCTATCGAAATTCAACTTTGTGTGGTGTTCTTGTATTTACAGCCAACAGTATCACTCGCACTACCTCCAATTGAATTTGTACCATAGGG
>JAAXOA010002052.1:0-14135 GCA_036561885.1 Salina celebensis | reverse complement strand
GTTACCGTCTTTTTGATTTATTAAACTAGCAATGAACTCCTTTCCTTACTTACCTGAAAAAACATCCGCTAAACTGGCCATCTAATTTTGTATATATTTTCCTCATTACAAACTTGCACGAAATGTGTTCCAAACCTGCTAAACCATACTAGTTTAAAGCTTTCTACTCCTGTTGACTTTTCCTTTTCCATCGTCCGATCTTCTCTTTCCCTTCTTGTTCGTCTGCTGTTTAGGATATTAAAGAAGGTTATTACGAAGAGCAGAAAAAAATGTTATGAGAAATTGCTTTTTGAAATATTCATTCTGATCATGCTGTTTTCTCTCGTGTTCCTTGTAACGCTTTTTGTGTAATGGCTATTTATGGCTGGTAGTTTTCTCAACGAAATGACGATGATGATAATGGAGAAAATGAGTATCTTTTATGCTACTGCTTTGCAAGATGGCATTATGATGCTCATCTTTTAAATGTTGGATGATGGGAGTAGAAACATTCATGTTTTTTTCGTGTGCCAAAAACTGACTATCTGTTGCGGAAAAGTACAAGTGTGCATTACAATTTTCTTTTCTTTTTCGCGTGTGGGGGTGACTAATGATCCTTATAAAAATGTCTATTTTATATATCATTACTACATCGTTGGTTATTGTGTGGTCTTATATTTTTTTTCCTGCTGCCGCTCTAACTAAACACACTACTCCCGATTGCTGCTGCTCCTTCTTACTTTCTCTTACACACGACAAAATAAACCTTTGCGTGATTGCACCATGTGAAGGAATGGAAGAAAGTGAAAAATAGTCGGAGTTTGTTACCTGCCTTGAACAAAGGTGTTTCCTTCGTCAAGTCTGCGGCTTCGGGATCTGTACAACCTTTGGGATTGTCCTCCTCTGCCTCAAGTTTGAATACTGGTGGTGGTGGGGGATCCAGTAGTAGTAATAATCATGGGGTACCGCATTCCTCTACTAGTAACACTATCGCACCAAGCAGTGCAAGAATTTCTCCAGCTCCTTTTAAGCAACAACAGGAGCCCCTCCCTACATCCCAGCTTAACTCCTCTTCCTCAAATAGTGCCAACAACATCAGCAACAAGCCTAAAAAGGTTTTCTTTTCTTCTTACTTTTGCTTCTTGCTACAACGGCAAAAAACAACCAACAACAATAAAAATTACTACCACAAATATATTTCTCCTTTTTTGCTACCTATATCTTTCTTTAAAAAAGTGGAAAATATTTCAAATTTCTTCTTCCACACTTTTTTTCTCTTTCAATATTAACTTAAAGCATCTAAAACTTATCTTTCCTACTTTTCGTTCATCCTACCATGCCATCCTTCAATGCATGCACTCGTAGTTAGTAGATATTTCCCAAAAAAACATGTCATGTAACTCCCTGCTTGACGCATCTCATACTAAAGACTTGTGTAAGGAATGTATCAACTAAAAACGTCTGTTTGACTTATTGTTTGACTTTCTTTCTCTGAAAATGACTGTCAACAAAGTAAATGTATTGCCTGAAAGATGAACAGCACACAACGTATTAACATTTTCGTTATTGTACGTTTCATTCGTTTTTTTGTTTGATCAGCTTCTTCACTATCGTTTCATCTATGTCATAGTCGTTAAATGGCAGTGTGTTTGCAATATTGTATAGAGCTAGAGCTACTTGACTCATGTTTTACCAGGGACTTAACAGCATTATATGAGTAACTGTAACAGTAGTAGTCTAATGGTAACATGTCTAATCTGTGATGCAAAACGATTACTCATTCACACGCTCAGTGAGTCGTCTTTGTTGTCCTCACTGCTGCTCTCCTAAAGCTGCTATGTTTATGCATAAGATCGCAATAAAAAAGAGCACAATACAAAGATGTCTAGCTTGAAAATGTGATTTGTTCTTTGATTTCAGGAAAAGGATGGGATCAAGAAGAAGCGAAGCAAAGAAGGTAAGACATGCAATATATCCTCGTTCATTTTGACAAGAAATGATAGATCGATCTCAGGAGACCTGATTGTTGTGTTGTGTATTTTAAGTACGCTTTCACCATAGAAAATATATTTCTCTATAGCGACAAGTTCCTAAACAGCTACGTCGTGGATTTTTTTATGTGCAAGTATCAGTGGAATATTTTGAGAAGAAGAGAGGAAACAACAATGAGATTTTTTTGTGTTATAATATCGCTAGCTGCTGTTGTTGCCATGACCGTGATTATATGCTGCTGCTGGTCTTTAGGCTCCACTCATTTTCGTACAAGGTCAGCTTGTTTTGCTTTCACAAATGTCCGCTGCAAGTTTTCATTTTCATGGCTATTACTCTTCTATATGTATCTTCACAAAACTATGGAACACCTTACATCTATATTCTTTTTACGTCTTTTCCTTTTGTTGTCTTAAGTTATACAAGGAGAAAACATGTGCACGTTTACACGCACGCACATGTTTTCTCTCACAAATGTCCAACTATATTTTACACAATATATACATAAATAATCCCTAAACTCGAATTCGAATAGATGAGAATATTTCCAGGGATACGCAAGGGGCAAACGGCAAAGAAGCGAAAAATGCCACGATTTCTTTTCAGATCGTAAACAAGTTTTTTAGCTCACAGTTTATAAGCTCAGAAAATGTTTCCCATTGGAGAAGCGGACTGTTTTTTAGCTGGAATTGTTTTTCTTGATTAGTTACGAAAACGCAGACAAGTTTTTAAATTAAATGTTAGTTCAAAGTAAAAGGGGGACCGGAAAATATAAGATTATACTTGTTTGTACTAATCACGTCTATTTTTCAAAACTTTTTTTTTCGCGTATACGCTGTGTAATTTTGGGACAAAATAACCGACTTGATGCACTTCGCTTTCACCTATACTTTCACTTCTTATTTGGTGAGTTGAACATTATTACTGTTACGCTTTTGAAGTGATACGTGTTTCCTTAGTGAATTAGTTATAGACGTAATTACAATTTGTAACTTAACTAAATATCATTTCATACTTGTTGGTATACGGTAGACTTACTTTTTTCCATAAAATATCTCAATATTAGTTGTTTTTATCAAATATAGTGGAATGCATTAACTACGGTGGTTGTGATTATGGTGAACAAACTGGTTAATTCCAAGTGGTGATAGCCTTACGCATATAGTAGCAATTTTGCGAGTTTTCGCTGCGCTACGAAAATACAGTATTTCACTCCACGGTAATTCATGCATACTCCACAACTTCTATTTCAATATAGTACCACTTTTGTTCATAGATTTTTCATTTTAACCATGCGATACATCAATTTCCATGGTACTCATCAGTTTGAGTAGCGATTGCTGCAGAAAATCGTGGTTCAGTTTTAGTCCATCCATATAGTGGTTGAATTGAGCGTTCATTTTAACCATGCGATACATCAATTTCCATGGTACTCATCAGTTTGAGTAGCGATTGCTGCAGAAAATCGTGGTTCAGTTTTAGTCCATCCATATAGTAGTTGAATTGAGCGGAACTAACTTTCAATATTAGCAGTTGTACTAACGAAACAGGGCAGCAATATTAGAATTTAGAGGCTACTGTCGTGCTCTTTATGAGGTCTAGTATAAATGGTTTTTAGTTTTTTTTTTTACTTATTTCTAACGGTGAAACTGAAGTTGCAGCAATCAAAATTCCGACTAATATTCCAGTTGGAATCTAACATCACAACGGGGGGTTGATTTCTAGGTTGAACCACACAATGAAAATGCGTACTACGAAAATATGAGTAAATGACGTATTCTTTTTTCTCCATTTTTTTTTATTCCCATATTATTTATTTTTCACACTCAAGCAAAGACACTTTTTCACTTTGGGTTACCTCTCTTTGCTCTATGCTACCAAAAACGCGAGAATCTTTTTTTTTCTGTGCTATGAGTGTGCATCCTGCACGGCATATGTTATAAATGGTTTTTAGTTTTTTTTACTTATTTCTAACGGTGAAACTGAAGTTGCAGCAATCAAAATTCCGACTAATATTCCAGTTGGAATCTAACATCACAACGGGGGGTTGATTTCTAGGTTGAACCGCACAATGAAAATGCGTACTACGAAAATATGAGAAAATGACGTATTCTTTTTTCTCCATTTTTTTTATTCCCATATTATTTATTTTTCACACTCAAGCAAAGACACTTTTTCACTTTGGGTTACCTCTCTTTGCTCTATGCTACCAAAAACGCGAGAATCTTTTTTTTCTGTGCTATGAGTGTGCATCCTGCACGGCATATGTCTCACCATATTTTATGATTTTACTTTCTCTCTGTAATATTTAAAGCTAAGGATAGATACTTTTCGGAAAGAAAAAAAATATCATTCATTTGTTCCTGTTGCACTACTTTTCATGCATAAATCATGACACGGGCTAAACTGGAGACTGGAACGAAATGGCAAAAGACATGTGGCAAAATGTGGAAAAAAGTGAAATTTATTGCAGGACCATATCACATCTATTCGCTCTTTATTACGAACTAGTTTTTTTTTTCTCTCCGACACTGCAGCTCTAAAAACTTCTTTCCTATGACACATCATCTCACATGAACCGTATTCGTTTTCAACTATATTGTTACAGATTTCAAAAATCCATCAGTGCTTATTGAAGGCGTCCTATTTCGAGCTCGGTACTTGGGCTCCACCCAACTCGTTTGTGAAGGGCAACCCACAAAAGCTACAAGAATGATGCAGGCAGAAGAGGCCGTGTCTCGTATTAAGGTATGTCAAACTCCGTTTGTTTCTCGTTTAATTATAATATATTATTAGTCTTAGACAGTTATATTTTCTTCAGTATTGTCCAACGTTTAAATAACTTTTATTTTTCCTTTCTTTGAACCTTATTGTCAGCGTAAAAAATAATTCTTCTTAACGAGATAAAAATTTATTTAACATCCGAATATCTTAGAACATCATAAACCTTTAAGAGTATAATATCTTCTTGTATAATACTCTTACCATCTTTATTAAAACAATCTACGAAATAAAAAGAGTTTATTTCGAAGCGTTTGTAAAAAGAACGAAGAAGCTCCCAAGTACGTTTTCATTCAAAAAGTACACAATAGATAAATGCCATAGTCCCGGTGAGTTTTTTGCGACATAATTCGACGGGACAGACACTCTCTCCGGACCCTTCACCGGCAATTAGAGTCTTTCTTTCTCTTTTTTCTATGGACTTATTATTTTTCTTGTTTACTTTCTCTTGATTTTTCTTATCCTATGCTTCTTTTTTGCGCTTGTTATATCGTCATTTTTTATTATTATTACAAATTCCTTTTCGTTGTTAGTAGTGTGGGGTTATTGTGTTTATCTTGTTCCTCTCTCTGCTTTCTCACTGTACGTATATTATTATGATTTTAGTATTCTACAAAACGAAATCTTAACAAAATACTTTACTCTACTCCGAAATCTAAAGCTTTCAGCCGAGCATTTCATGTGATATAGTATGGAATATTACTATGTATTCTGTATATACTTTCCACCTTCATTATCACCAGCTCCTGTTACAAAAGCAAATTTTCTTTTATTTGCCGTACAAAAAATAATCATCATGTTTGAAATATTTTATTCAGCCCATGAGCAGAAATTGAGAAGGCTTCGGTTATGAGTTTTCCTTCAAACACCTATCCAATAATGATTTTTCCCATAAAAAAATCGTCCACAATTTTTCCTTCCGGTTGAGTCTGTTTGTATAGCAGCGTTTTACCGTTTTGTTGATATGTACAATATTACACATTTCATTTCATCCTTTTGTACGCTCGCCAATGCCATCACTGCTGCCGAACCCCGTTTTTAGTACCACGGTCTACACTAAGCTGAAAATGTTTCTTATACCCATCCATTGTTGTAATAAGTTACGAGTGATTGTAAAAAAATACTAGTTAGTACTCATGCAAAAGTGCATTGCATGTGGCATCGATTTGGATTGATGCGTGCTATATCCAATATCCATAAAAGTAGCGTTTTTGTAAAAAGAGGAGAGCAAACACTGCATCTTGAGCATATTTAATCTTTACGAGTTAGTATTGTCACTTTGACGGAGTATACTGATATTATTTAGATATATGTACAAGTACAACCATTTCATGAAGAGATGTTCAAAAACACACTCACATAAACATAATTTTGACGGAGTATACTGATATTATTTAGATATATGTACAAGTACAGCCATTTCGTCAAGAGATGTTCAAAAACACACTCACATAAACATAATTAGTATTCTAAATAAAGCCTGAGTACAAATAGCACAACATGCACAATGTATGTGGGAGTAATTGTTTCATTAAATGAAAACAATAAGACCAAGAGGTACATTATGTGTTAATTAGTGCAGCTGAAAAAACGGAGACAACATGTTTTTTCATGTGTAACTGCAAACTCTTCGTTAAATTTGCAACTCACGTGGAAGCCCAAATGTAATGTTTAGGTGAATAGTGGAAGCATACACGTTTTAAGAGAAAACTGAAACCATTTGTTCTTCTCATGCAGAAGCAGAGCGAGCGATGACATTTTTGAAAGCGATTTCATGCGATAGTTAATGTTGCCCTTTTTGTCGAATCGCCATTATAGCTCGTTGATGTGTTTAATATACCCTGTAATATATATTGTATTTTGCTTTATCTAGATATTATTAAATTAGTTCGGATCTGTAAACCCTCAAAACTTTATTCTTTGTGTTTATTAGAGCACGATTATTTTGTACAGATAAAGCATGTGTAGGGTCGTAAAATTTTGTTTGTGAATTTATGGCAGTGTATTGAAGTTGTGTTCTGTTGGACGAAGTAGATTGTAGAACATGCAAAACAATTGGTTTTCGTTTTTGTCAGAAAAAATAAATCTTACAAAGAATAGTTTCGTTGTTTTATACATGTTTTACACGATGTATATTTTGTTTTGTGGGTTTTGTGTACATAGTAGATATATTACTATTACATTAGTTTGAATGTATATATTGTTATTATATGAAGTAGACGTAAACGTGTTGGTGAATGAATGAGTAAGAAAGTTATGATTACCTCCTGTGAAGATTTAAGCGTATGTGTACTCAGAGTAATATATAATCTTTGTATGTGTATGCTAGAAGTTGCTTGTGAATGTCAATGAAAATTGTTATATAAAGCATTGTTTTAAAAACACTTCTACGGGTTTCTTTAGTTTATGAGTTTAATTTCGCTGAAAACATTTTTTAAGTTCATCTGTTCCATGTTAAATGTATGGTTTATTTGCAGTATTGTCTTATTAGATCTTAACGAATATTCATTATTATTATAATGAGTTCAAATACTCACGGACACTGCTTGGACGTACTTAACTAAATTGGTATTAAACGTATAAAAATACTAACGCTAATTACTACTTGAGCCATTTGAGCCAAATCATAGTCAACACAATGAATTCTAGCATATATTGACATAGGAGAGATAGGGGATTACTAAAAGTTTCTGGACTTCCATGATAAAAAGTCTCATTACGGTACGATACAAAAATACAGAGTAAAAACTTTTACTATCACCTTGCTTCATTATTAGTTAGGAAAGACGACAGGTGAATTTACTTAGGTAGGTACAACGGATCGAGCACAAATTTACGAGTAACGATCGGGACTAAATTACCCACGTCTAAACTAAATCACGCCTTCAGTGATTTCTTTTTTCTTTACTTTCCGTAAATTTTGCTTTTGTTTTATGAGATCCCTTAAAAGGATTTTAGACACAAAACACACTAGAGCTTTAGTTTGCCCAGGAAAGCAAAATAGTCACGAAAGTATCAAGATATAGTCAAGAAAGTGTTTGCAAGCTACATATAAGAGTGTATGTATGTATGGAGAGAAAACAAACAGGGCTATTTTACGTTTATCACAGCAAACAAGCCACATTTTCTTTGAATACAATGTACATAAACTTTAGAAGATGAAAAATATGGAGCTTTAGGCTGCTGCTGAGGCTGTTGTGTATCTGATGTTTCTAAACACACAGACCCAAGTGGACCAAAGTGATCTCTCCAGTGAGACTGAGCCGCTTGGAACTCTAAATGTTTCCGACTCAACTGAACCCAACCTAGCGCACAGCAACAGCACGACCTCAACTGTCATTACAACAGCATCTTCTAAAACGGCCATCACATCCTCGTCAGGCGCTGGCAATAACAATAACGTTGATAAAGGGGAACAAGCACAAACCCATTTCGAAGATTATCTTTATGCGGAAGATGACGACTCTGGGGATGATAGTTGTGCCGAGTCGGAGCTGTTTCATAAGGGTCATCATACAATTCAGTCGCCAACATCTTCAGGACGCTCATTTCAAGGCCCTTGTTTCGGTGGCACAAGTCCTGGCGACACTGGCACACTTCCAGCGTCCGGGCATTTCGGGCCACCCTGTGGTTCAGCACTACCTGGAACCATGTTCAGACTCAAATTCATTGGTTCACTTGAAGTTGATGAAGAAGTTGGCAGTGGGAAAAGGCGACGAAAGCGTCCTAAAAAGACAATGGTTGAAGAAGCTGTTGGAAAAATGAAGGTGGGATCACAAGACTTCTCCTTCTAAAAACGATTCTTCATACTTCTCTCTACCTATTGCTCTTCTACCTTTCATAATGTCACCACTATAAGCACTACCTCATTTTTTAATTTTGAGTTTTTCCTACTTATTCAACCGCGTTTTTTTGTGCTCATCATCCACATGAAAAAACATGGACAAGAGTTTAAGAGTAATAATAACATTCTTCCCATTCTCCTCATTTTTATCCTCATCTGACATTATATTGATCCCTGGCAAGCAAAAAAGTGTGTGGAATGAATGCTAAAACCGCTAAGCAAAAATAAGGCCATCCTTTTTTTTGAGATTACAGCCCTTTTTATAAAAAAAAACTTAATATTGCTATGCTATATCGCTCCAAATGGCTCTGGCTTTTTTTTCTATTCAAACTACTTATCATCTCTTTTATTTCCTCGCGAAAAGAAAAGAGAAAGTGATGAAAAACTTGTAAGTATTTGTTATGCGCTTGATTTTTTATGTATCGTGTTTCCTACTTTTTTAAAAGCTTTCTTTGTTTCCTCTCTATGTATATTAGAAAAAAGATTGGAAGTATCGTATATCTTTTTCGACGATAGCACCATTAGTAGAAGTGCTAAATGCAGTATCCGCATGTTACGTTGTTACGTATGATGTGAGACCACTGTTAACTTTCACTAGATATGAGACTATCGCTCGCTGTATACAATGAATATAGAAAAAAACACTGTTGACAGGTTTATACCCAAGCGTCGAATGCGATTTCCACGGAAAATTTTTCAAAACGATGCTGTCACTTTTATGTTCATTTTATACAGCTGAAAATATTAGACTAAACCAAAGAACATCACGCAATCATGAATATAAACACTAGAAATGATTGGAAACAAATACAAGCAACTATCATTTTCTTCTACTGCTTTCTCCTAGTTTTATGTACTGAAATGCATTTATTTTTTGTCTGTACTATTTAAAATTTTTTGGTATTTTTTTTTGTGCTGGGTCAGAAAAATGAAGTGTTGCCCTCTGTTCAAGAGAAGATAAGAATTTTTATCATAACATTTGCTGACGGAGGAGCCTGTTGCAATTTTATGAACAAAATGAAGGAATCATATTTCAGAAACGCTCTCCGTCCTATTTTGATATCTCTTTTTGAAAGTGTAGTACACTTATTCCCACAAGTACAAAAGCCTTTTGATTCTGGCTTATACTTTAATTTAGTTTTTTGCTATTCAAAATAAGTTATCTTTATTGACTACCATTACTACTACTACTACCATCATTTGATTTAGCTAAATAGAATGAAATAATGTATTTGGAAAAAGAAATTTTCGTTGTTCTTTCGTTCTCTTCTTTGTGCTCTACATATATCATGAATTGTGTTCCCTTTTTGAATTGCTGCGTTGGTTGTGATTGTTCTTTGACTCGCTGTCTTCTCTCACTCTCTCTTTTGTGACTCTTTGTCATGTTTGATGACCATCCCTTCTTGTGGACACACAGTCCTTGGTAAGAGCCCTTTTTCTACTATTCTCTATCTCATTTGTCTCTCCAGACCAACACCACGAGTAAAAGTAAATGACAACAATACACTCCAAAAAGTGAAAAGAAAACCAGAGAGTGAAGGAAAATCCCAATATATTTTGAAAGAAACTGCAAATTAAGAGACAACAACTGCGATACAAAAATAGATTTTGTATGGGAGCACATTATTCTCCAAGTTTTTGATACTTTGCTATCAGATTTTGTTTTACTCAGTAATATCTATACCCTCCCTTAGACTATTTCTTCTCGCCAAACGTTCCCTTTCGTGTTTATTACTTACATACCTACCTAAACAGAATCAGTACGATTAAAACGTAATCCTCTGCTTTAGCTGAAAGCCCGTTGTATTCGGAAGCATTACCTACTTCTAAAAGTATCTTGGATAATGCCCTACTCAATTTGTTTCTTGAACTGATTTCCGTTCCAGTACAATGTTATTGTCAAGCTTAACTATAGCCAAAGAATCAGGCTGTCCAAACCAGGTTATTTCGCAACCATTCCAACACCTGTACTAACTTTCTTTACTTTTTTATGCATAGTTTTCTTCTCAGCGGACTTGTATGTCTCAAGTGAAACTGAAAAGAAAATACCAAACGTAATTCATACAATTTTCCAGAGCTTTTGGAAATGCTGGCCATTTTTTCTCCTTCCTAACAAAAATTATTTCTTTGCAAAACTGTACCTCTTTAGCTGGTGATGTNCGTAATTCATACAATTTTCCAGAGCTTTTGGAAATGCTGGCCATTTTTTCTCCTTCCTAACAAAAATTATTTCTTTGCAAAACTGTACCTCTTTAGCTGGTGATGTGTACGTATGATATGGTGTAAAACATGCTTTATAACACCTAGTACTAGTTTAGTAAGCTTCATTTTTTATTGTCATAATAAGTACTAGTTACAGTTTAGTTTTATGGTTTATTCTCATCATTATTCTTTAAATTATGGTATATTTTAATGCGACGGAATTGTAGTTTAAGGTTTTAGTTTCGTCTTTATCTTTAGTTTAATTATATCAGTTTAAGAGCGAGCAATGCAGCACACCATTTTACTGTACCACCCACCATGTTCATTCAAGCATTTCAGTTTTTCTACATGTGACTGACGCAAATTGTATCCTATGTGTCTTCTTTAGAACGACTAAACCTTGTCCAAAATACAGATTCCAAATGGACAGATAAATTACCTTATTTCAGCTACTTTCATTTTTAGTTACTTTCCCCAAGCGAACTTTTATGTTGTACATGTGGATTTCATGGTTTCGCTCAACGATGCTGATCGAATGGCTAAATATGTATAATTTGGTGAATTTCCTCTATTTTATCCGTTCACAAAATTACATCCTTTCCCTCAGAACTCCCCAATGAAGTAAACTTGTGAATGTTTATATTGTGTTAATATTCCAATATTTTTTGATGCATTGTTGTAGGCTCCAGAGGGAGAAACCCAACCAAGCACTGAAGTTGATTTGTTCATTTCAACCGAAAAAATTATGGTGCTCAACACAGATTTGAAGGTGTGTAATAATCAACTTTCTTGTATTTGCCAGAAACATTTAGGAGGGTTTCCATTGTTTGCTTGCTGTGTTTAAATTTTGCAATTCTTGGGAAAAATGTTGCTCAAATGTATTTTTTCTCCTGTATAGGAAATAATGATGGACCACGCACTACGAACAATTTCCTATATCGCTGATATCGGTGATTTGGTAGTGCTAATGGCAAGAAGGCGCCCAGTATTGCATTGTTGTAGGCTCCAGAGGGAGAAACCCAACCAAGCACTGAAGTTGATTTGTTCATTTCAACCGAAAAAATTATGGTGCTCAACACAGATTTAAAGGTGTGTAATAATCAACTTTCTTGCATTTGCCTGAAGCATTTAGGAGGGCTTCCATTGTTTGCTTGCTGTGTTTTAATTTTGCAATTCCTGGAAAAAATGTGGCTCAAATGTATTTTTTCTCGTGTATAGGAAATAATGATGGACCACGCACTACGAACAATTTCCTATATCGCTGATATCGGTGATTTGGTAGTGCTAATGGCAAGAAGGCGCCCAGTACCGTCGGATACTCCTGAGGATACGAAAATAGCAAGACCGCCTAAGATGATTTGCCATGTGTTCGAAAGTGACGAAGCTCAGTACATAGCTCAGTCTATTGGACAAGCGTTTCAAGTTGCATACATGGAATTTCTCAAGGCGAATGGGATAGAAGATCAGAGCTTCGTTAGGGAAATGGATTACCAAGAGGTTCTAAATTCTCAAGAGATTTTTGGAGATGAGTTGCAGATGTTTGCAAAGAAGGAACTTCAGAAAGAGGCAAGTATTGCTCACAGCACGTAACTTTCTTTTCCCTTTTTTCTCTCTCAGTCGCCCAAGACTCAAACACGCAATTTGACCATTACTCTGGTCTTTTTCCTCCAATTTTAAGTTAGCTCGTCTCTTGTTGATTATGTCAAATGGAGGTTTTTCTCTTTGAGATGATGATGTGATAATGTTTATGGTTTTGCCCTTCCGTACTGTGTACTAGCGAATTGAGTATTAGATTTACCAGTTTCATCCTGTTACCTGGACCTATTTTGTGTCTTGCAGGTGGTTGTTCCAAAAAGCAAAGGAGAAATTTTGGGCGTGGTCATAGTTGAGTCCGGCTGGGGAAGTATGTTACCCACTGTGGTCATTGCCAATCTTGCTCCATCTGGAGCCGCAGCGAGATGCGGTCAATTAAATATCGGGGATCAAATCATTGCCATTAATGGAGTTAGTCTTGTTGGTCTCCCCCTTTCTACGTGCCAAAATTATATTAAGGTAAAGGTAAAATGTCTCATGCATGATATATGGAAATGGTTGTCAGCACGTGACGCATGTAACTCTCTCCAATTTCTTACTTTCCTCTATTGATGAAATTTCAGAATACAAAATCACAGACTGTGGTAAAATTAATCTGTAGTACCATGCCCGCCTGTGGTTGAAGTAAAAATTAAAAGGCCCGATACTAAGTACCAACTTGGTTTTAGCGTCCAAAATGGAGTGGTAAGGCTTTGACAAAGTAATTATTGCTAACGGACCGTAGTTCACCATGAACGTATCTACTACATTTTTAATTCAAAATTTTCAGATATGCAGTTTACTCCGTGGAGGGATTGCCGAGCGAGGCGGAGTCAGAGTAGGTCATCGTATTATAGAAATCAATGGGCAGTCCGTAGTGGCAGTTCCTCATGAAAAAATAGTTAATCTTTTAGCTACGTCTGTAGGCGAGGTAAGTTACATATACAATACATATTTCAACTTCATTGGAAGAAAATGGCACAAAACATGTCTTGTTCAATGAACATTTTATTTTAGATCAATATGAAGACGATGCCCACATCAATGTTTAGACTTTTAACTGGCCAAGAAACTCCTCTATACATATGATTGCAACAAGTGCTGCCTCACTTACTCTCATTTGTTTCATCGTCAACGTTAATAATACTTCTAGTCTCTTCCATGTTACGCACTGAATATATCAACGTTATGGCTACTTCGTTAATCTTCATAAGAGAAAACGGATTACTATTCACGTATTCAGCTCCGCTGCCATAATAAGCAAAGTTGCAATGCAATACCTTCTGCGAAAAGCGAACTACTTTTTAAATAGTCTCTCTTTTTGTGCCGAAATTCCTTAAACCAATATATCATCATGACATGCTGCTATACACAAAGAAAGTTGTTAGGCTGGACATTGAACAATACAAGTGTTATATACAGTTTATAGTTGTTACGAAGATAAATTATTCGTCGTATTTATATTTAAGTGATTTCAGGGGAACAGAAAGTAACGACAGTGCTGTGTAGAGGCTGAAAATTTATTCATCAGTTGCTTTCACGAGGAAACTTCATCATTGCTGATACTGTTGTTTACTTGGATTTTACATTCATTGACTAATCTGTATCTATAAATCAAAACTCTGTAATTGGAATGATGAATGAATGCGAGTGTGTGCGTTGTAAATTAAATGTATCTGATCTGAAAATAAGGTATATCCGAATATAATAATGGAAAACGCTTAAAAACTTTATCAGAGTTTCGTAGGAGGAAGATGAAATATGCTGT
>JAAXOA010002051.1:0-14139 GCA_036561885.1 Salina celebensis | reverse complement strand
CATTGTAGTCTTGTTTGCGGTGAAATTTCTGCGAAAAAGGAAATAAAATTTGCGTAGGGTTGTATGCATTTTTAATTAATACGAGAATTTATGCAACCCTTTCCCCCAGGTTTTGGTGAAATCTTACCGAATGGCAAACATTTTCATGCCTAGCCACTCGTAATTCTCTACGCGATTTTGTGCTAGAGTAGACGTATCTTTAAGTCATGCATTTTACATTATAACATTTACTGCGTTTTTATAAGCATTGATGGTATTTCATTTTTGCAGCTTTCACATTGTATGCTGCTACAGGGCGAAGTCTGAAGGATCCACAAAGTTATTTTGTTAACACTTTCCCAAAATGTTTCCGCCGATACAAATGGGTTTATATATGTATCGATAACACAATTAGCTATTTGTGTAGACACTGTTCTGACTGTTCACTCATAATCCTTTCAGCAAACGAACAAATTACATGACAATAGTTCACTCATGTATCTTTAAAAAAGAAATTTTCCTGTCGTTTGGAAAGCTTCCCGTTAGCTTTAAAAACGGTAATGAGTCTGAAATCACGTTCTGTTAAAACATTTCACCTTGAGACGTGAACCCCGCCTGTGAAAACATATCCGGGACGGAACTCATTCCCCTTCCAGATGTACTTGACGTTTACAATGATGGAAAATTAGTTTACATGAATGATTCTAATCATGACAGAACGAAACCAGGTAAGAAACAAATATCTAGTATTATTGTAGTACGACGGCTATACAGGAAATAGGACTTTTTTCCGTGATGGCAAAAGTGAAAAAAATAATTTCATGCGTTAAAAAATAAGCAGGAAAAAGAAACATTTACCTGTATCCGCCAAGCAGTCGAGTGTTTAATTGCTATTGATTATCAAAACAACTAGGTACTAGAGTACTAGGTAGATATTATAGAAGTTACAGTTACAGCTGCTACTTTCTAAATTATATCAGAAAGAAAAGAATTGCTTGATTGATTGATAGATTTCTGGTATCTTGACGTGCCATCGGATTTTTTGCCAATTAACCTGGGATTAATATTATGCTTGTTGATGCCTTTACTTGGAAAATGCTATAATAGTAATGAAAATGAAACCAAAGTAGGCTGCCTTTTGCTCTAATCGCAGAGCTTAGATATGTAATATTACAAAAAATAATAATTTATCGTAGCTAAATTAGATTTTTGTCTGGAACTAGGCCTTTCTTCAGCCACCAGAGTTCACGGTCAGAAGGGATATATTCTATGGTCTATAGCACTGTGGATTTCTGTTTACTATGGTCGCAGCTCGCATGATTAGGTACTGTTTTCGGTTTACATTTTCACTGGCTAATGGTCACAGGAAGCTTTTGGTCAACTTTGAAGTGACCACACAGCTGGGATCCTCTTTTTAAAAGTATTTTCTCTCTTTTGAAACTCTCCCTTAGTAAAATCCCACTTTTGTTGTTGTTTCTCTTTTAACTTTCACTTGGAAATGCATTTGATGTTGGCAAGAAGGAAATGGGTTTAAAGAGGCAAGAGAGTGAAAGCAGAGAAAAAGGGAGAATGGAAATTGACAGGCGACACACCACATTTTCCTTTCTTTTTCCTTTTCTGTTGAAAGCGAATTTGTCTTTTGATTCCTTTCCGCTGCTCCTTTTTCGTCCCTTTTAGAGTTTCAATTTTGATTTTGTAAAATGTCTTACCATGCATTTAAGAGAAGAAGTCGATCCGCATCCAAAAGGGTTTTTAGGTAATCATGACTGCGTAACCGAGTGCCGTATGACAGGAAAGAGAAAAAATAGAGCAGGAGAAAGTTCGATAAGCTATAAATCACCTTAAAATCTAGAGGGTATCCTTTAATATCAGTGCGCCATTAAAAAGGCCTTTCTCCTTTGCAGACAAGCTTACGGATTCGCACAGTGTGCACTTTTTCCACCGACCTTTTCAATCTGGACACTCATATTTTTAGTGAGGTGATCACAGTTTTTTTTCGCTGGCTAGAAAGATTTCACCTTTTTTTGATGTGACACTCGTGCATACCTTCCATGGTTACTAGTCGAACCGAAATCAGGAGAAAATATAGGTAGTCAAGGAGAAAGGTGAATGGAACGTGAACATAAAAACGGCTAACTACACGTTACATACATTAAGCAACTTATGCTATATTTGGTTACCCAAACTGCAAATATCTTTGTAGCGATATGATCCGCTTTTCTGCGAGACATTTAAAATCTGAAGACAGACAAATCTTGTATTCATAAGCCCTCTTTTTGGTGGAACATATTCTCCAAGAAAAGTGGGATTTAAGGTTGCTGGGTTACTTCCCGCAAACTTCACAAGTATTATTTCTGGTATGGGATTTCACTTCATGTATCTGTCACAATAGATTTTACAAGGAAATTGGTGATTTGTATGGAATCTTTAACTAGTTTTATTCCTCTCTTGTCCCCATTTCTATAAAAATGGCTAATAATAGGTGTTGTTACGAACGATAAAGTAACAGATAAATTTTTAGAACGTTCGAAGTAAAAGTGGAATTAGAAACTACTTATGTAGTCATGTAACAGCGTATGTAACGTTAAAATCAAGAAGACTTAATTTTTATCAAATCCTTAAAATGGAGAGTTATGCAATCAGATTTCATGGAACAAAAACAAGAATTTTTAGTATCATTCAGATTGTGTGTGCATGACGTAAATCATTGCACTATCTACTGACTAGTACTGGTATATTCCAGCCCTTTTCTGCCAAGAACTAAAAGAACTATTTTTCAAAGAAGTGTAAAACAGGTTTGAAATATCTGTAAAACCTCTAGAGATGAATTCACTTGAATATCCGCCATAATATTATATTTTTGAATTGCAAATAATGCACTCTCCAAAAAATATCCTTTTTTGTCGAGTCTTTTCAAGCCTTGAAGGCTTCTTTTTATGTAACACACCAAAAAATATTTTGCAATGTTCTCCTCCTTCCTGTCAAAAACTAACCACTCTTGTGGTGACAAGGTGGTTACAAAACCACACTACACTACAAGTGAAACTAGAAAAAACATCAGTGTAAGGATATTATTATGTTTCTTTATATTCATATTTTTCTCTTTACTTTCTCCAGATTTATTCATTTCCTACTTTCAATTCAAATTCACATATGATCATATATTTATTTTTCTCTTCCTTCAGGGTACAATAAAAATGGAGATGTTGCTGCAGCATCTTTTTCTTTTGGAAAAAAGACGAATTTACATTTTTCCGAAGCTCGTTTCCTACTATTATCATCACTATGATTTTCTTTCCATGTAATTTAACATTCCTTTTCTAACGTTTGCTCCATCCTGGCACCTGTGAATATGTTCATTCGGTAAATCATAATATTTCTCTCCGATTTCATTTCCTTAATCCTCCTCCCAAAAAAACCAACGCTTTTGCATTTCTTCCCCTGCCAAATAAGAGTAAACTCTTTTTATTCCTAACCTCCTTTCTCTCTATTTTTTCTACCCTCAAGTATTTTCACTTCTGTAATGGCTCTCTTTCAATTTAAAAAGAAAAAACGTGAAAAGTACTTAGCCAGCTACACAACATTTCTATTCCTAGTTTTTTAAATGGTACTAGTACATCACACCCTATTTTGTCCTGGAAGAAAATATATTCTCGTGTACACTTTCATTGTTGAAGATAACGCCAAAAACATACCAACATCTATTTTCTCTTGTAACTGCCTAAATACAGTTTTTTAGTATATTATATTTCAAATTCAAGCACGTCCCCACACACAAAAACATCTCATACATTACCCATTGTGAGCGTCATAGTACTTTGTCATCTATTCTCTTTTTTTCTCTCAAAACGTTAGGATGATCATCATCTCAGTATTTTCTCCTCTTTGGCACTTTATTTTGAATTATTTTCCGGGGAAAAGGGTTACCTCACACAATAGGTTGAAAGAAAACGGATAAAGGAAATGAATGGGTTTAGAGATACGTAAAGGGAGTTTTTTTTTGAGTACCCATAAAAATCCGGCGACGGGCTCCTTTTCTAGTTGGGTAACAATAGACGTCATTGGATCATCATAATATATTCTATCAAGTTTACTCACTTCCTTTAAGATTCCAATGTGTCTGGAAAAAAACGTAATATGTTGTTGTAATACAAAACATGAGACTTTTAAAAGATCGTATGGGATAAGCCAGCAAAATAATAAAAAAGAGAACAAACGGAAAGTCTTTAGTTGCTCTTTTTTTATCGGTGAGTAAAAATACTATCTGAATAGTTTTAAAAGGAAGTATAAACTTGAGCTGTTGACTTTTCTGGAGAAAATTATTTTCCACGTAGCTTCATATAAAACTAGCCCCCTCCTGGTGCGTTTTTTTCTCTGACCAGCACGTACTTAAAAACCTCTTGTTGATAAATATTGTATAGCCTTTTTCCGGAAAAAACTCTAACGAGCTACAGGGTCGTTTGTTTACCTTTCGCAGTAGTCGTGTACCACTAATGCGGCAAAGTTTCTGTAAACTATTTTTGACTGGTTTTTCTATTAAAAGAGGACCAGACATTTTTAAAAATAAGATTGGATAGAGCTTTTAGTTTGCAGTGTAAATTATTTTTGTAGAGGTAAAAGTGTGTGCAAACATTTACACGTGTGCGTAGACTCTTCATTTTGGCTTGTGGTTTCATAGAAAAAAAAATACCTTCAAAGAAGTTTTCGAGTTTTTTTTTGGCTTTTAAATAATTCCTTTAAAAGTTTACCCTGAACTGAAAGTGCGTAAACACTTTGGACTAAAGCCTTTCTACAAATTAGAGGGAAAAACCTTGAAAAAACGGCAAGAGTTGTAAAAAGTCGAAACTTTTTTATGGTTGCGAAAGTTAAAAAATGCTTCTCATCAGGAAAAGACGATCATCTACCGTTTTTACTAGNTAAAGCCTTTCTACAAATTAGAGGGAAAAACCTTGAAAAAACGGCAAGAGTTGTAAAAAGTCGAAACTTTTTTATGGTTGCGAAAGTTAAAAAATGCTTCTCATCAGGAAAAGAGGATCATCTACCGTTTTTACTAGTTGCAAGTTTGACGTTTTCAAATAAACTGTTAAGACTTACAAAATCTTTAAGTATTTCGCTTTTCCGTTTTTTCATCAATGAATTCATTTCTTTCGTAAAAAATAAATAAAATTGTGCTTTTGAAACAAGCTCTGAGCTTACCAAAAAAACCTTTTCAAACAAAAGTTTCTTACGTGTGAATATTTAGAGTTTTAAAAATTCACGAGTTTGTTGAATGAAACATATAAGCTGGTTTTTCCTACAACAAAAGTTGGATACAAAACAGGATGGAATGTTTACGATGTGTGTAGTCATTTTAAACTTGCTGGTAGAATTACGACATGGGTTATTTGTACGAGTTGAAATTACGATTCCCTAGGTACATTTCTCGAGCGGGTTGCATAATAAATAGGGGTTGCAGAGGAAGGGTGGGCGTATGGAATGCGAACCGCAGAAAAGCAACTTTGATATTCAAAAAAAGATGCGGTGTCACCGCTGATGAAAACGTATGATGACAAGTGATGCAATCTAAAAAAACAGCTTTCTCTGGCTGCACATGAATTGCTATCTTACATAATGTAGATATTTATGACGCGTACAAATCGACTAGAAATGCTAACAAAAGCTTTAAAAAGTAATAAAAACATCACGTATTTTTAAAAAAATGCTGGAACCAAACGCAACGGAATAGTCCATGATATTTTAAGCTGACAAACACAAGGACACAGACCAGAGAATTCATCCAAAGCAGTTGCTTATTTTTTAAACACTGTAATATCCTCAACTCTGATAATTTGTGAAACCATATGAATATTCACTAAACTCGAGGTTGTTTTTGTAACTTTAAATCCCCATATCCTGTCATATTTTCAGTGATATTAACTTTAATCATGTTCTCCTCCTGTGCATATGGGATTTTAACAAATCCGGCTGAAAAGACGAAGGGGAAAGTAATATTAAGTTGCATTACAATAATAATGATAAAGTTGCGTGCTCACCCTTGTCGACAGTATGAAACTATGTGATGATTAGATTATAATAAATGCACTAGTTTTATCTCTTCTGAGTTGAGAATGTCTCCATAGAATTCTGCTGATATCCAAAACAGATAAAATGTAGAGATGGCGACAGGAAGAGGAAGCTTGTATATTTTTTCGCCTGTGTAGAACTTTTAACCTCTCAAGGTTCACTGCACGTCAACCTGTCTAATGTTTTACTTTTACATATATTTTTTGTCAGTTTGTGGACGAAGTACGTGTGTATTTGAAGGTTCATTTAACTTTCACTACACAACTTTCTCGGATATACATGCTTTACTGATGCTTGTATAAAGTAAACCAGTTTTGAATGCGATTATGCAGTGAAAGCTACACCAAAGTTTATGTAGATACATATTTAAATTATAGAGCGTATCTAGCATTAGAAGTGCAATAGAATCGCTTTATATTTCGGATTAAGTAGGAGCGCTTGTTAAAGCTAGTTTTAAATTCTCCTCTCATCTTGTAACCTTTTGAATAATACAGATCCCTTCTGAAATTGAGTTCTCTCTTTGAGAGATACTTTTGTTAAAAAAATATATTTTTTGATGCACACAGATACGATATGAATCCCAACAGGGGTTTTCCAACTCACCCTCTTCAAACTTGAGCTTTCTACTTCATTTCCTCTTTGAATTACAAAACCTAGGCAGACGTTTACACAATATGGTATATTATTTGAATTATTGAAATTTTCATATTCTATAAAAATGTTTATCTCAAAACTATGGAGCTATATGTGAGCATTTTTGAAAAGATAAATTGGACAGAGCAAATAAACCACAAAACCATTCAAGTATGGTTTCCCTTTCATTGTTCACAAGTATTAAAAGAATTCGTTTTCGTGCTTACCCGCATTTTAAAAATATATATCCTTTCTCTGTTTGAGTAACTTCTTCAACCTAGTGTGCAACCTTGAACTGGATTCTCTCTGTACCACAGATTTCACAATCAGTTTTTTTTTCTGAATTGACACAATCCAAACATTTCATACTGTTCTCTAGCATTTCTCAACAAATTCCATTTCCGTTGGTGCTAATTAAAGCCATTAAACTGGTGAATTGTTGAACTCGTTTCTTTTCCATTCAAAAAGGAAGCCGGATTTCTTTTTATGACTGAAAAAAAATTAATGGAATCCTTACGCTTTCCTATTATTACTTAATTTTTTTTCTTAAAAGAAGCGTGAGATTTCCTCGTGGTAAGGATTTCACAATGCTCAGCATTCTCAGTTAAAAAGACAGAGGCAAAGATGGAGAGAGATGAAAAAATCTGCATATTTTTTTTCTGAATTGTTAGTAACAACGACCAACATTTCTAAAATGGGAGCACACGCAATGATCATATGAAAAGACAATGAAAAATTTTCTTTTGAATTCCTTCAACCAGAAGAATAACAAGACTAATAGTCGTTTTTAAGGAAGAATAGGGAAGAGTCAAGATGAAAATGCATTAGGTGACGTAGGTTTGGCAAGACGAATGTGAAGTGTGCCCATTTCCATGCGGATCATTTTAAGTTTCAAAGAAGCGCTCTCGTTTTCAATGATTTTTCTTCAAGAGAAAGGAGAAAGATGGCTGTTTGGAAAACAAGTGCATGATGACACAGCTCAGATGGGGTTTTCTCTAGAGCAGAAAAACATAGTCAGGTTATTTTTGTAGTCAAGATGCTTATGAATGAAACGTTGAATATAAAGTAGAGCGGAAGTTGAAAAGGAAAGTGTTGAGAGAAGAAAGTGTCAGCTGCCTTTTTAGATGTAGATTTTTAAAGGAAAATATGAGAGTAATTTTTGAAGAGAAAAAAAAAGGCCAAAAGAAATTCATTAATCAATATGATATTTGTATGGAAAAAGAGAAAATGGCTAATGTTGAATAAGTGCAGACTCGGTGAAAGTGCACTTTCCTTCAAGCCTTTACCCTGAGGAGGGTCATCTGAAAGAAGTCCAAGGGTGCTTTTAATTTCCTCCACTTAAAGTGTTTTTATGTTAATTTAGAAAGGTCATATCAGCACTCTGACTTTCTCCATCAAGTCGTTAGAAAATGTGATGACTCGCGCTGTCAAAGGAGAACACACATTCCCTCATTTTTTATTACTTTTTTTACTTCCATTATAGCTTGCTGACCTGCAATTTCACGTAATTGCCCAGATTCATTTCCCCTGTTTTATTCAGTTGCTTTAAACACAACCTACTTTCACTTGCTACCCTAGCAAAAAAGTTTATTTTTTACCCGACATCCATTTTCTTTCAACAAGTCAAATAGACTTAAGTATTTTAGCATAAAGTTCATTTAGTAAAAAAAAATCACGGAAAAAAATCCTTTCCAAAGCCTACCCGTCACTGACAGCGTGACTCCTGTCTTGCTTGTTGTTAGTCTCACTATATCAGTGTTCCGCTCCTGTGTCCACACGGTTCCTGTTAAAAGGCTTGTTGCTTAATAAGTGATGATGAGAAAAAAGTGCAAGTTTATACTGCCATGTATAGAACAATTTTCACCAAGCTTCTACCAAAGTATCGTATTATTTTGTAGCATTTTTAATCACAGAAATAAATATTCTGGTTGAATGCATCTTCTTGCCATTTTCCCATCTGCCTCCCATTTTAATATTAGCAAGCTCTTCTGACATTCGCAAATCTCTCATGCTCGTAGTCATGAAAAGAAAATTAGTTTTTTTTTGCAATATGCAAAAGAGAAACGCTAGGTTTTTTTCCTGATATGTTCCATTGCATGCACTCTGCAAGAGAAATATAGGAAGCAGTGACTAGTGACCTCACATGAAGGCTTCCACCATAGTGCAGTAAGTCTAGAGAAAGCGAGAGAAAAGTCATATCGGCTTAGCGTCTCTGTCGTCTTGAAAGATCTCATTACTGTTTTTGCACGGGCCCACACACCATCATCAAGGAGAAAGTCTCCCAAGCGGAAAGAGAAATCTAGCTAGTCAAAACAACTCCGACATTTTCTTATCCTTAAGGTTTAATTAAAACCTGGATTTAATTATCTTCCGGCTCTCAGGAAAATGTCATACACAATTTTTCTCTCAATAATCAACTTTGTATGCTGGAAATCATGTTGAGAAAGAAAGAGAAAATCATCATAAAATTGTCGTCGACCTTATTTTCTCCGATGACGAAATGCGTATTATTTCTGTGACCATGAAAAAGATTTTTTTTTAGTTTCTCTCTTGGAATGTTTTATGAAAATGTGACGAAATAGTATAAGCTATTAGGGATTAAATTGTTTTATACAATCTCTCCAGAGGAAATATTAAACGGAGAACATGTAATGGAATCTGGCAATGCGTAGCGTATCACGAACATTAAAAAACGCTGAGATTTTCCTCGCATAATAATGATGCTGTAATGTTGTCACTCAAGTGCGTCTTCCAAAGAGCGGTGAAAGTCGAGAAGAGCTTCCTTTTTCGTATATTACGAATGTTGTTCCAGTGCCAGGGAAAATAAAATATAAAAGGAGTTGAACTGTTAGGTAGCAGGTTTTTTGTATCTTCTCATTAAATTCTTGCGATTGCAAAGAATGTTAGGCAATTTGGTGGTTTCCGGGCCATAAAGCTGCCAGATAATGTATCACATAATCATTTGGATCTGTGAGCTGGCTGTCTCGATTGGTTCATTTTGCTTGGGAAACCCCCACTGTATTCCGTACTATGTATTGATGCTTAATAAAATTGTAACCAAAACTGAAAACAGTGATAAAAAAGATTTCCTCTTTATAGTCATTCGAGAAAATATTCACGACAGTGTGGGCGTTAAAGTGTTGAAAATGAGCAAAAGAAAGATTCAAATGGGTTCATTCTCTGAAAACAGCCAGGATAAAAACAGATTTTTGCTGTGAAATAAAGATTTGAATGCATCGAAAGCTTGTAAATGAGTTGAAAGTCTGTAAGGATGAACCCAAATGGGAGCCAGGATTGGTTCTTTCGAATGAAACGGAAGACAACACGTTGATTTAACGTTGCATTCAGAAAAGTATCTTTCTTGAATGTTTCAATGTTTGATGAGTGAATTTGAATGCATTTGGTACAACTGTTGGTGTACCATTAAGCGGTTGGGTATTTCAAATGGAGGTTCATATAAAAACGAAAAATATTATGAAAGGTAGAATCGACCAAACATCGAGTTGATACTTTTTGTACGTAAAACTTTAGCTTAGCTTAGGTTTAGGTAAGAGTTTAACTTTCTGTGTAACCTTTGGAGGCATTTGACATATTGTGTATACCTTTTCTTTTTTTTCGCACTAGTTTCCTAAACCGGCTACTTGAATTGAAGCTCAAACAGAATGTCATTTTGAATATGGAAAATGTAGCAGCCTGTCTTACTTGTAAAATTTATGTGTTGATATGTCAAGCATGAACTAAAACCCTCCGTAATTTGATTTTTTATTGCATCATGAATTAAACCATATCTTTTTATCATTTGACAGCTACATAGAAGTACAAAATAATTTAGACGCATTTAAAACAGAAACTTTGAAGAAATATTAATAAGAAGAAATGAAGCTTCAAGAGTTGCATAATATATTAAGTTATGCTGTCGTACGCATAAACTGAGGTTTTAAGTTGAATGTGTTTTCCCCGTTCGTTTTTCGAGAGGTAATCTTTATTTAAAAAACACTTATTACTTTGAAAACACAAAAGGCGTTCTTCCATAATTAAAAGTTCTAGAAGGGTGTAGGGTTTTATTTCGTTGCAAGTGCAACCGAAAAGTTTTTTCATCAATCCACAAGAATAACACAAAAATTGCTTTGACATGCATTTTTATATAAAAGACATGCAATCCTATTGCCTTACTTTTGTGATGCAACTCTATTGTATACCAGTGTAGTAGTATGATTACATCACCCACTCTAATGTTTACTCAATTTTCCATCCCCTTTTTAAACTTTGATTCCCACAAGCAATTCAAGCAACAAACGCACTCTCCCTTTTCTGCTTCCATCATCAAATTCTCAATATAATTGAACGAAATGGGGGGACGAAGGTAACGTTCGACTGAGAAATCTTTCTTAGCCACAGAAGCCAGACGTTCTGATGGAAATGGAAAAAAAATTCTAGCTCTAAAGAACATTGTGCAATCAGAACATTATTTTCGTTCAAAAATTCAACGGGCGAAGTTTGTTGTACGTGTACTAAAGAAAACTGTTTTTCTGTCCGTCTTTATATTTCTCACTATGTTAAAAGCACAAAGCTCGAGAACTGTTTGCACTATGGAGATGGAGTGTAAAGGCAAAGTTGAAAACAAACTTTTTTTTCTGGCTGATGGCTACCAATTTCACATACTTGAATAATTCAAACAGGGTGTAAATTTCTTTAGAAAACGGGAACATAGATGGTTTCCTTGAAAAACTTATCGTCACAAAGTTGGTTTTCAAGTGAAGGAAACGTTGTAGAACATTGTGCAATCAGAACATTATTTTCGTTCAAAAATTCAACGGGCGAAGTTTGTTGTACGTGTACTAAAGAAAACTGTTTTTCTGTCCGTCTTTATTTTTCACTGTGTTAAAAGCACAAAGCTCGAGAACTGTTTGCACTATGGAGATGGAGTGTAAAGGCAAAGTTGAAAACAAACTTTTCTTTTTCTGGCTGATGGCTACCAATTTCACATACTTGAATAATTCAAACAGGGTGTAAGTTTCTTTAGAAAACGGGAACATAGATGGTTTCCTTGAAAAACTTATCGTCACAAAGTTGGTTTTCAAGTGAAGGAAACGTTACCGTATACGTGAAGAAGTTGAACAAAAGCATCTTCAAAAGCCATAATGATTAATGCAGGAGGCAAGTAGTGTCATATACACTCTGACATGTGAATGTGAGACTTCATCGTTAGAGAAATTACAAGTAAATCTTATGCCTTGTAGAACATCCATGTACACCCATCAGCGAAGAATGGAGTCTGCAAAAACTACGAAATGAATTCGCGTGCTACATTATAAGTGGAGGATAATACACAAAACATACATAACAATGGTTTCGCTCTCCTTGAAAGCTATTCCTTTATGTCTACTTTCTCCCCTTTTTTTCTCATTATCTTTGTTCCACCACAATTTTGTGTGGAATAATATACAGAGTCAGTTCCCTCAAGGAAAATTCTTTCATTTCCATTTTTGTCCTTTGTACCACACCTGATTCATTCTCCTCTAATAAAAAACGTCATCAAAGAGAGTTTCTCATACGAGAAATAATTATGACAGATATCAGAAGTCAAGTCATTGTGCTACTTGTTTTTTCCATACAAAGAAAAGGGTTACCTTGCAAATAGTAATGATGCGCAGGATTGTCATAAAGATGATTACACAGTCATATGCTAGATTTGCAAAATGTGTCTTTCGCTTAAGCCAGAAAACGTCAAGATACTTTTAGAGAAAATTGGACAAAATTCGGAGAAATGTTTACAAATCGTCATCATTAGTCAGCCTAGAGTTAAATTATACTCTACATAATCCATATAATAACAGTTTCTGAAAAGAGATCATTTCCTCATCGCTCAAAAGAAACTCCGAAATTTCATAGGCTATATTCAAGCAGCAACTGAATTCCATTGAAAGCATGATTGGAATGACTTGAAATGAGGAAACTTGGCAATCAACCTTTCGTAGCGTGCCCGTGGTTACCTCATATCATATGTGTGTACATACTACCTCAGCTAGCTCTCACTTTACGATGCTTGAAGGACACAACTTCGGGGGTTGTTCGCCATTTTCTGCATATATAGCACATATCTACGTGAAATCATCAGGCAAAAAATATTAAAATACAAGATCCAACACATAGATTTTCGTAAGGATGGACAGCACTCAAAGTCGAATAGGAAAACAACAGAATTCATATTGGATACCTGCCATAATGAATGTTAAGCAAGAGAATGTGCTCACAGGTACATCGGAGCGCGCAAGTGGCCTCTTTTAACAATCTTGACCGTCCGTTTATCCACCATTCTACTTGAAACAGAGATAATACTGCGGCGGATCATATTATTCTTACGCTACTTGTGTAATTTTTTCTACCTCGGCCTAGGATTGATTTTCTCTAAGGACGACCTCAATTTCCTTTATTTTCCTATTTCGTTATTAAGTAGCGGAAGCTACTTTATGCGGATGCCAATCTGTCTGTCCGTACGTCTGTCTGTACGTCTGTACGTCTGTACGTCTGTACGTCACGCTCTGTTTCTCCGAAACTACTTAACCGATTTCAATAAAATTTGGTACGATTGTTCCTTAGGTCTATCTGGTAGGGACATAAAAATCTCAGAACCATTCGTCAGATACGATCATAGTTAATTGGCTTAACCAATTAAACTCAACTATAATGTAATAAAAATGAAGATGAATTTTAATTCGGTATATAGACAGAAAGGAAATAGTAGAACAGTTATGATTTAAACAAATTTTACGGGAAATAATTTAACATTTAATTTTCAAACCATACTATTTCATTGGAGAAAGTATAAAATTTAACACGGAATGTAAACTATTAAAATTCCACGTGAAATAGAACAACATGTGTAATAACAACTAAAAATATAAAATAATTGCGTAAATACAATATCTATTTTAAAAACCTGATTTGTTTTCACCAGACAACACAAATGGATTTGTGGTAGCTGTAGTAGGTTTCCATTAACCACGCAGTTACATCAGCGTTCGAAAAACAAATATCAATTGTAGTATTTCCGTTAGTAGTTGGCTGATCTAAAGGAACCTTCGACTCAAATCCGTACTTTGCGAACAGTTCACAAAGTTTATCTCCTTCCTTTTGCATATCCAAATTAATATCTCCGACAATGATGATATCCTCATGTTTTCTACGAAGGTAGCCTTCAATTAAAGTGTAGAAACGTCCAATTGGGAATTTGGGGTGACGATAAATTCCGATCACAGTGGCGTTTTTAATTTTTACTTGCACGCAGGTTAAATGGGAGTCGTTGTCACCAAGTACTTGATGTTTGCAGACGGGACTGGGCAGGTCGTCTTGACGAAAGACAAGTACTCCGTCTGATTTTGTCGAGTTCCCCTTTCTTGTTGAATTAATCCTTCCGGCGCATCTGAAATTCTCTATACTCACATCATCTCGTTCCAAAATATG
>JAAXOA010002050.1:0-14140 GCA_036561885.1 Salina celebensis | reverse complement strand
AGACAGACGGACGGACGGACGGACAGACGGACAGACAGACAGACGCAGCCAGCGATCTCATTACTAGCTGAACAAAGTTCAGCTTCGTAATAAAATGTAACTTATTGCATCTGCGGAAAAGTTTTTGCGTAGTATACTACCACCACTGAGCTAACTAATTTCACATTCTCGATATGGTTTCTTCATACAATCTTTTAAAAACAAGATGCCACCTATACCCGTAATACCTGCTCGTCGTAGTCACACTTTGTTCTTGGGTCGGTACAGAGCATCAGTAAACAATGCATTTTATACGGTAAAAATAAACGTAACAATATTTTTATCGTAGCTGTAATAGCCTTATCACTGAAAGTCACTCGCATATCTCTTCATATTTGATAAATGATATGACGATTGATACAACGCGTGTGGAGGATGTGCTGCGAAGGGGTTTTTTTGTTGTGTACATTTCAAAAGAAGAAATTCGTTTTCCCTTTTTCCCTTATAAGTCCATGTCTGACCCATTTCCAATTCAAGCTCGTTGGTTGCTTCACTTCTTTAGATCACCAATCTCGACATGAGTATAGAGTATAGTGTAGAACTATATGCGGAATTACTTCTATACACCATATACATAAACATTATATTATCTTTACGCATAAATTCGCCAATATATGCACAAAATATTTTGTTGGGTGGAAAATGACAACGTCGGTTTTATTTTATGAATGGAAAATACTCGTGTGGTTTAATTTTCTGTGCGTAAAACAATGAACTCGTTTGTTTTGCCTGTAAGGACCATAAAATTATGTGTGGGTTGGTACGGGAAAGTGAATGGATTATTATTAAGATATTTATTTATTCGTAGGAGTATCTCAGATTGCATGGTTGTTTCCGATTTTTATCGGGAATGCGTACACGACTTTTTATTTTTCTCAGTAATAGCTAATAAAAATCGGAACTGAGCAGGAAGGAAGCATTTAAGTTTTTTTTTGTAATGGGATGTGAAAATGGCAAAAGCGCTTTTTTACTACTTGTCCGCTTTCTACTCAATTAGCAATTCCAAAATAGTTTAGTTTCATTGCTTGCAAATATTGCGATGGCTTTTTTATATCTTGAAATATTTAAATTCTTGCTTGAAAACAATGCATATAATGAATCATGATTAAAATCTTTTCTCTTTGCAGATATCGACGAGTGTCAAATTCCCGAGTTGAAATCCAGGTGCGTCCAGAATGCAGAGTGTTGCAATCTCCCTGCTCACTTCATATGTAAATGTTTACCAGGATATGAAGGTGACGGAGAGGTGGAATGTCGTGGTAAGAAATTATCTAAAAGAAAATATATTTTACTAACAATACAACTCCAAATTTATGTGAACTACCTATTCAACAAAGATTAATCGGTTGTTTCAAAGCTGTCCTATCTAAGAGAAATATCCGACTGCTTCGTTTCCTTATCCATTGTCAACTACCTCGGCCAATTTCGTGCTCTAATGGAACCTGAAAACATACAGTTTTAATGACTAAAATACATCTTGTCTTGGCTAGACAACTATTCCTATCATTACACTTTTACAAAGTATATCTCTGAAACATTTCCGCGAATTGAAAACACCAAAAAAATGCCAATATATGAGTTCGCGCAAAAATTTCATCGACACACAGGGTTTTTTTTCTTCTGTGTGGATATGTGCATTACTTGCTCGTAATTCTTGAGACTAACAAATTGCACACTTGTACTTGGTTGTTGAAACCTCTGAAAATACCAGCTTTAGTAATAAAAACGATTCACCCTTTTCGTCTTCATTTGCTCTCTCACACTTGTGTTCATTTTTTGGCAAGACACTAACTATTTCTTTTGTGATGTTAATGATGGTATGAGTATTTGAGTAAGGATTTGTGGAATCAAAAAAAAAGTTTCAGCAACAAGTCACGATCTGACCCTAGCAACACAAAAGCTTCAATTACTTTTTTTGTTTTTATTGTGCGGCTCTCAATCGGCTCTACGTAAAAATTCACTGTCTTCATAGCCAATAAAGTAAGCGAAAAAAACATCCAACACAACCACGCTTTTAATCAGAAAGGTGAATAAAGCGTATCATGATAATGATCATATCAAAACCGTACGGGTGAAAATCCCTGCATTTTAGACGTCAGTCTTGGCTACTTCAAATTCTCACTGTTTCTTGTTTGTAAGCTTTGTCGAACAATATTCACCGTATGTAATGTCATGTACAATACTGTTTCCTATGTTGAATACTGTCCACTGTCCAGCATTTCAAACGTTTCAGCGGTGGTCGTTTGATGATCCAGAATTAACGAGTATCTTTTACAGTTAGAAACTTTCTTTTTTTCTAGCTGTCGGCGTACAATGTGTGGCTAATATGATCATTAGTTTAGACAGTTATGTTCCGTAATTGACAAATGATAAAGTTGTCGTACAATAATAACAGCATTAAAAGAAACGATGGCTTTCGAATCATTTGAACTTTTGATAAAGGTCTTTGCATTTTATTCAGACGTGTTGAATGCAAATATAAAATCATTTCAATTTTGTATATTTCAATACGTGAAGCTGTACTTGAGCACGGATTGCAAGAAAATGATATACCTTGTGGCAATAAAAACGGAAACACCGAGAATCACACCATTGAAATGTATCCATACCCTTAAAGATACAGTTTTTTTTAAATAAATGTTATTTTTCATTTTGCAGATATCAATGAATGTCAGTCACCCGACGCTTGCGGAGAAAATGCAGCTTGTCAGAATATTCCGGGCAACTATACATGTTCGTGTGCGGACGGTTTCGAAGGAAATCCTTATGAAAGGGTAAGAGTGTTAAAGCTCCAAAAAAACTAAACTCATCGCTAAAGGTTAAAAACAAACATAAATCTTAAGTGGAAGGTCAGGGAAACTTTGTCTCATAACGTTACGTCATTTCAGTCTTTACGTCGGACCCATCATGTTTTGACTTATGCGAACAACTAGAAAACGTTATTTTTTATAACAAAAACTAAGGATCGTGATGTATGCAAGTCTAGAATAGACATTAAAACTAGCAAAAATGATAGTCGACGGAGAAGAAAAAAAGTCAACCAGGATCATCGTGATAATGACAAATCCGTCAATATTGTTTATTTCCTACTAATTCATTCTTAAACATCGTGAAAGAGATTATCATAATGATATCTGTTCAAATTTTCATACGCTTACCTGTTGCAGTTTTTTTAGTAACCTGTCCCAACCAAACTAGTCTAAGGCTAGATTTTATTTTTAGACAAAAAACCCAAGGGAGAACATTGTTCTTACATTGAATCATCATTGTCATGAAAAGGTCATAAAAACTGTTTCTAATGGACGGAATAGAAAAAAAAAACGCATGGCACATTGTCAATTGTTTGAAATGAAAACTGGCATAAAAATTTTAGATTTATTTTTCGCAATCTCTTCTGTAAATCAATCATAAGGTTTTGTTTCTTTCCGTTTCATGCAAAAAATAATAATTTCCATCAATGTTTGGTTTGGATTACTTGCAGTGCGTGGACGTGAACGAGTGCGAACGTGACAATGCCTGTGGGCAAGGAGCACGTTGCACTAATCTCAGAGGATCTCATACTTGCGAATGTCCAGAAGGATTCAAAGGGGATCCATACAACGGCGGGTGTATCGACATTGACGAGTGTCTTAGTCAACCATGCGGAGAAAATGCGGTCTGTACGAATGTACCTGGAAGTTTCTCATGTACCTGTAAAGACGGATTCCAAGGCGATCCATCCAAATCCTGCACAGGTTTGATAGATAATCATTTCTATTCCTTCAAACCATACAAACAAAAATTATCCCCGGAAAAATCAATAACCTCAAGACATTTTTGTCTCATTATCGTGTTTGTTACAACAACAATTCAAACAATTTCATAATCACAAAGAAATACACGCTGACTTAACTTTTGCACAAACGGCCATTTTAAAAATTGAAATTTCACTACACAATTTGACTCGTGTAGATTTTGTAAAGAATAACAATTGTATAATGAATCATTTATTACGTAACAGAAAAATTTTAACCAGTTTAATTATTTGATGGAGACTGAAATAATTGAATGAATTAATTGTAACATTTGTTATGCTGTAAATATATACAAAATAGAAAACAGCACGTATTTCACACCAGTTTGATAATATGTATTAATGTATAAATAACGTTCTCTAATCTCATTAATTCCTAATGCAACTAGATGTGAATGAGTGTTCTCGGGGAGACAGCAATACTACAATATCTTCAAACGTCTCCTCAGAGTCAGAGCTCTGCGGCAAAGAAAGTATTTGCATTAACACACCCGGCTCGTACCGCTGCGAATGTCGACCTGGCTACGAGGGGAACGCCATCGAGGAGTGCTTTGATATTAACGAGTGTATTTCCGGGAGTGCTTGTGGTATCAACGCAAAATGTTTCAATGTACCGGGTTCCTTCAAGTGCTTGTGTCCGAAAGGCTTCACAGGAGATCCATACAAGTTTTGTGAAAGTATGACACAAAAAAAAGAAACTATGAATTTTTCTTTTCCAAACCATTTCGGTTCTTCTTTCATTCTGTCAAGGCAGTTTTTATTTTGTTTTCTTAATTTTTTGTAATCTATGAATTTTTCTTTTCCAAACCATTTCGGTTCTTCTTTCATTCTGTCAAGGCAGTTTTTATTTTGTTTTCTTAATTTTTTGTTTGAAACAAAAACAAGACTTTTCCCGACCTTTGCCCTTTGAGAAATTGGATTTAAAATCGTTTAATTTTACTTGAAACTCAATCAGTTCAATAGGTTGACCTTTTGTTGACCTAATCATACGAGAAAAACAAAGCTCTGACCAGTATTGCTTTGGTTTCTTGTAAGAAAATCTTGCCTCTAGCAGTTTCTACCGAGATCTTTTCTGAATCAACCATTCTAATTGCAACCGCTGAAGGTTGCTGATATCATAAATTTAATAGTTCTCTAACCGAACCGATATAAATCAGGATTTTTTCTTCTTAATTATCCAACCACATGCATGTCAGAACAGAAATACTTCTCTGTTTTCATTTTGAGTTCGTTGAATGGGCAAATATTTTTAGTAACTTGATATCTCATTGCTTCTTAACTGCTCTTACTCACTTGCTTCCTCTTTTACCGTTTCTTAATCCTTTTGTGTATAATGCATTAAAATAACTAATATTAATTTTGATCTGTACAATAGATGTAAATGAATGTGCAAAAAGCCCATGTGGCGAAAATGCTGACTGTATTGACACCGTTGGTAGCTTTACTTGCGTTTGTCAGCAAGATTTTGCTGGGGATCCGTACACCAAGTGTGTGGGTTAGTACAAAAAAATGCCAATACTTACACAAAAACTATTTAATGTTAATAATACAAAGTAACTGATTTATAACTCAGCTTAACAAATATTTAATATAATATTTTCTAAAAACAACCAAACCAATAATTTGGCCTGACACGGTTGCAATACTTCAACCCGTAAACGTTTACGTAACAATGTTTTTTTTACAAAAAAAGTAGTAATGCCCTGTTGTGTAAATAATTATCAGTATTGTAGTAATTAATAGCACACGATTAGAAAAAAATAGAAACTTTGTAAAAAGAAAGACGCGTTTCTCACTGAAAAAATACACTCACGTTATATAAAACTATCACACAACCAAGGCACCTCACAGACCATAATTGTATCAAATAGTACAACACAATGTGACTTCTTATGCCAATTTTACCGTTGTAATTACCACCTAGTTAGGTTTTTGATGAAGATTGGAGTTTTTTAATGAGCATAAATTAGCTAGTAACATGATTACGTGTTTCTTAAAGTTGACACTTAAAGATTTTTTTTACAATTTCTTTTCATTTCTTGATTTAAGCTCAAGTGGAGGTAAAAAATCTCTTGAGTTAGTTTTCAATTAAAGGTTGTGTTAGCGCAAAAAAACATCAATGAAGTGATTTATCTAAAGGAGGAAGTATATTTTTATTGATTAGAAGGGACTTAGTATCATTTAAACAATCAAAATGATAGGACATTGATAAACATGTTTTTACACGGGTATAAATTCCAATTCGATATGCAAATTGATTTTCTTTTTTGTTGGTTGTGAAAAAAGGAATGACGTGCTAAAAATATAGTAAAATGAATGTGTTTCTACTTGGTGTGTTTTTTCTATACAATGACCAGACGTTGACGAATGTACCACAATTGATCGTCCATGTGGACTGCACGCAATCTGTGAAAATGCATCCCCAGGATATACTTGTCGATGTCCGCAAGGATTTACTGGGAAACCTGACGCCCGAACAGCGTGCGAACAGGTATGATAATGGCTATAATGATATGATAAGTTATTTAAATAGAAGGATGCGTGAATGCAGAAAAACGGCAGTGTGAAAACGGGACTAAAAAAGAAAAGATGAGCAAGGAAAAAAAAGTTGATTCAGAAAGAGAAGAACCACATTAAAAATTATGTTCAAGAGGTGGTTCACACTTGATATCTGGTTTTTTTTTCTGGGTTCATACTTATAAACAAAAAAATCAACCAATTTCTTTCTGCTGCCAGGGGAAATTATGAGGTGGAGATAACAACATGATTTGTTTACGTTTAGGTTGACGTTACAACCGTCTGCCAGTCTAACTTTGACTGTGTCAACAATGCCGAATGTGTTCAAGGCCAGTGTTTTTGCCGAGAAGGATTCCGGGCGAACAAGGCAGAGTGTGTGGATGTGGACGAATGTCAAACGAACCCATGCGGACCCAACTCACTTTGTTCTAATACGGCAGGTAGCTTCAGATGTGAATGTAGTACCGGATTCCGGGGCTCTCCACCTGCCAAGCCGTGCAAAGGTAAGTTTAAAAAATGATGTTTTTAAGAGAGTATGACGAGTCTCTTGCTTGAGAACATGAAAACATTTTTTTATGAAGACATTACAAAATAGAATAAAAAAAATCTGGACAGGATATGTACCTTTAGGGTTACTGCTTGACTATAAAAAAAAATTAGCACGTTTTTTATCATGAAAGTGCTAAAAGTCAGAGTGAAAGGTTTACCTTGAAAATATTTGACGTTTTATGAGTGTTTACACATCTCTTATATATTTTTTGAATGTTTTCAATTGTGCATGACTTTGCATGTGCGTACAACTTCAGATATTAACGAATGCCTTAGTCCTGCCATTTCCCTGTGGAACAAATGCCAAGTGTATTAACGATCCTGGAGCATATCGATGTGAATGTCCACGTCCCCTCGTTGGCAATCCTTTTGACACTTGCATGCGTGAGTAAACAGACCAGAACACAAACACATAACAAAAAACACAACAATATATTTTTGTATATAATACACATGCATTCTATTCTCTTAATATTCTTTTACATTCTACACAATTTCACTTACACACTACCCTCATAACATATAAGTAAGTAGTTGCCAATCAATTAGCACCTATTCCTCCTCATCCTCACACAATTTTTATGTACATACTTTGTTTTCTTTCAAAACTATTTTACAGGTTACACAGTACAAATTTACACACATTTTAATATCTACACACTAACATCACAAACTTGTTTATAAACTTTGACGGTTATAGTAACTGTCAAGGTAGTTTTTTAAAACACAAATATACTTTTACTAGTCATTCATACAACATTCACCTTCTTTGTATCTATTTTGATTCAGAACAAAAGTTACGCATGGTACTCATACAAGTTAATATTTAACACTATCAATTCCATTTTATAACCCTTTTGTCAATTACCACATCTCCTTTCAGCAGCGAGGACGATTTAGTATCACAAATATACTTTTACTTGTCATTCATACAACATTCACCTTCTTTGTATCTATTTTGATTCAGAACAAAAATTACGCATGGTACTCATACAAGTTAATATTTAACACTATCAATTCCATTTTATAACCCTTTTGTCAATTACCACATCTCCTTTCAGCAGCGAGGACGATTTAGTAACATTTGTGTCAAGCTAAAGTAAATCTTAATTACGGTTGAAAATCGTATCACCCACAATGTAAAAGAAATACAACGAGATGTTATACATAACGATAGGAGATTGAAAGGAAGCAAATCTGTATTTTTGAAAGAGCCGAAACATCCTCTTCACCCGTTTTATTGCCGACAACGTGACATGTTGACAAATACATAGGAACAATAATCGTAGAATCCACAGGAGTTTTGTATGATTTACAAAATCCTTTTTCAAGAAGACGTTTAATGATGATGACAAGTCAGAATTTTGGACGCAATTTGAATAATATTACAGTAGATTTGCAAAAAAAAACCGTAATGTTTTTACGAGCAACTATAAAAATCTATTTTATTTGCTTTTGGAGTGCACTTTTTACCTTCTGTAAAAGTTTTGCAGAAAAAAACCAAGCCTCATTTTGGTTTCAGAAAAAAAGTTTATAGCTAATCAAGATTTAGTATTCTAACTGCATAAACTTTAATACTTCTACAGCATTAAAAGTCTTTGAGCTTGTCAAGTTGTTACTACTCGCATTAGTGCATAACGTAACATGAAATACTTAACAACGTGTGAAAAATCTAATTGCGTTGCATAAAATTAGTCATGATCAGCATTTTAATAAGATGTACACAATGACCAGGGTGTTTCCTCGAATGAGAGTGGCAAAAACGGATGCAGTTATTTCCGAACAGTCACAGAATTGAACCAATCTGGCAATTTATTGTTAAAAGAGTTGACAAAACAGAAAAAAAGAACTTACATGGTGGGAATCAAATAGCTGCGACGTATTTTTTTAAAGAAACATAATGAGAGTAGCCAGTCCCGTTCAGTTTTATTATTTCGCATGAGAACCACCTAACGGGTAGGTTCCGTTTGTGTACATGTCTGGGCTCCTTAATATTCTGATATAAGCGCATCAGTTTTTCTGTATGACTCAAAAAGAAACGAAATTGTAGATAAATTACGCAACACTAAAGAAGACATGGATGAATGCATTAAACAGTTAAGAAAATTTGAATAGAAGGTGGACCTTCTCAAGTATTTCTTTCTTGAGAAAAAACGTAGTAGCTTAAATGGTAGGCTTAATGGGATTCCCTCAAGCACAATGACGAAATTCGTTTAGGGGCGACAGAACCGAAAAAAAAACATTAANAGCACAATGACGAAATTCGTTTAGGGGCGACAGAACCGAAAAAAAAAACATTAAGAAATTGACTTTACTGAAAAGGAAATAAGCTCTGAATCAATTGCTCGCCAAACCGGTACAAGAATCGCTAGGAGATAAAAGAATATCATTTAAAGACAGACTCTGTAATAAGAAAAATGGAACTATCAATTAGGTACTAATAATTTTAACAGACTAGTCATTTACATAAGTCCAAGACTGGTAAGACATGACTCTAAAAAAAAGTTTTTCGATACAGGGTAAATAAAACAAGATGATGTTTAGTGACTGTATATAATGTAAATTACTTTGTACGGGATATTTACCGATTGACTGTGTGATATTTATGTGCAATATATCAATGGGAAAGTATTCATGATTTGATACTAAAGTTTTTACGATGTTTTCCGGTAATAGCTCCTTGTGAAGGAATCGTTTGCGGACCTCATGCATTTTGTAAACTGGATGGACCAGAGACTTTCTGTGTCTGCGAAGACGGTTGGTCGTATGATCCGAAAAATATCACTGCCGGATGTATGGACATTGATGAATGTGACAAGATTCACGGAGCCAACGGAATGTGTGGAGATGGCGCGTTGTGTACGAATACCAAAGGTTCTTACTCGTGCGCGTGTCCTCCAGGATTTTCTGGAAATGCGGAGAAAGCATGTGCGGATATTGACGAGTGTAAAAGACCAAATGCTTGCGGACTTGGGGCGATTTGCACAAACCAACCTGGAGGTTTTGAATGCTCATGTCCTGATGGTGCTATTCCTGACCCTGATGCTAAAGTGAAATGTACTGAGGTTATTAAATTGCGGAGGAAACGATGACTGTCCTGGAAATGCCTTCTGTGAAAAACAAAGTCACCAGTGTCTCTGTCCAGAACCAAATGTCGGAACTGACTGCAGACGTACGTAAAGAAAACGACAAAGAGAAATTTTGCAACTATTTAATAAGTCATTTATCAACCTTGGGGTATTTATGATTGTTTGTAGATCCATGTGATGAAGTTCAGTGCAGCACCAACTCTGAATGTATGCTTATTAACGGCGAAGCAAAATGTCTGTGTAGAGCAGGGTTCACTGGCTCTCCATCTGGAATATCAGGTTGCGTGGATGTTGACGAGTGCGCTACTTCTCCTTGCGGGGATGGAGCATTCTGTCACAATGAGCAAGGTGGTTTCACTTGTGAATGTCCTGCTGGTTTCGTACCTGCATCGGCAAATGAAGACGCTCCTTATAAGGCCGGCTGCAAGGCCATTGCACCACCTCAATGCGATGAAAACAAGCCGTGCCCTCTTGGTGAACAATGTGTACAGGGCAGCAATGGACAGAATGTGTGCGCTTGTCTCAACGGTTTCGTTCGTGACGCTGGCAGTGGAAGATGCAGAGATGTGGATGAGTGTCTTGAGGACAAGGATAAACCCAGATGTGGTCTTAATGCTGTTTGTAAAAATCTTCCAGGCAGTTATGAGTGTCATTGTCCTTCAGGCTACCACGGGAACCCGTTCGCTTTATGCGAGGAATGCTCCAGTGAGGAATGCAAGTGTCAACCACCTTACAGGATCGTCAACGGAACGTGTGTTTTTGGAAACTGCTCTCCCACACAGCCTTGTCCACCTGGCGCCGATTGCATTTCAGTTACCAAGGGCGTTAGCTATTGTGCCTGTCCAGCAGGTTTTGCTACCAATCATGACGGATCTTGCAGCGACGTTGATGAATGTACTGGACCTAGACGACCATGTGCCGTGGGTGCAGAATGTATCAATAAACCTGGTAGCTATGAATGTGTCTGTCCACCTGGATACCAAGGAGATGCTTACACAGGTGCTTGCTCTGCTGCTTTGGTTCGCTGCACTGGCGATACTGACTGCGTTCCTAACGAGAAATGTGTTCAACCCGGAGAATGTATCTGTCCACCTCCGTTCTTTACTGATACTGCGGATGGAAACAAATGTAAAAATCCCTGTGAACGTCACCAATGTTTTGGTTCGCTGCACTGGCGATACTGACTGCGGTCCAAACGAGAAATGTGTTCAACCCGGAGAATGTATCTGTCCACCTCCGTTCTTTACTGATACTGCGGATGGAAACAAATGTAAAAATCCCTGTGAACGTCACCAATGCGGTATCAATGCCAAATGTACACCCTCAGATCCACCACGGTGTATTTGTGAATCAGGCTATGATGGAAATCCAAACACTGGATGTGTTGACATTGATGAGTGCCAAAACAAACCATGCTCCCAAGGTGCAATCTGTATCAACAACAAGGGAGGATATCAGTGTGTATGTCCGAAGGGAACTGCAGGAGATCCACGAGGACCGGAAGGATGCAAGGGAGATTCCTCGACTACAGAATGTCGACTTGACAAGGATTGTCCGGATCCTTTGAAATGCGATTCTGGATCATGCGTGAACCCATGCTCAGCTGGACGAAACGGAGTTATTCCTTGTGGAGACAATGCAGTGTGTGAGCCTGAAGGTCACGCTGCTTGGTGTAGATGCTTACCTGGATTTGAAAAAGGGCCTGGAGATAAGTGTGTTAGTGCTTGCAAAGGTGTTTTGTGTGGAAACAATGCGCAATGTATTGCAACTGTGGACGGACCAACTTGTACCTGTTCTGATGCTTATGTTGGTAACCCTTTCCCCGGAGGCCAGTGCGTTCCTGAAGTATGCTCTCCAAACAACCCATGCGAAGAGCCACAAATCTGCGTTGGAGGAAAGTTGGTAACCCTTTCCCCGGAGGCCAGTGCGTCCCTGAAGTATGCTCCCCAAACAACCCCTGCGAAGAGCCACAAATCTGCGTTGGAGGAAAGTGCAAAGAACGATGCGAAGATGTTGTGTGCGGAGTTGGGGCAACTTGTGACAAAAACACAAACCAATGTGTTTGTATGCCTTTCTACATCGGAAATCCCAATTTGAAATGTGTCCCACGTAAGAATTAACTTTATAAAAATTAAATATATCATATAATCATAAAATGTAGATTATTTCAGATTTCATGATTTACTGCGTTCTTATTACATTGTGACTGTTTTTATTTTACAGCAACGGAACCCCCATCATGCACACCGAAATGCGGAGAGAACGCTCACTGTGAATATGGTGAGGGTGGTATTACCATGTGTATTTGCAACCAAGGAACAACCGGAAATCCGTATGAGGTCTGTGGTGCCCAAGATCGAGCTGCCTGTAGCTCAACCCGATGTGGTCGTAACGCCGAGTGCAGAGAAGTTGGAGGCTCGGTTGAGTGCGTTTGTGAACAAGGCTACTCAGGAAATCCCTATGTTCGTTGTGCAGATGTAGATGAGTGTCAAGGGAACGCGTGTGGACAAAATGCTGTTTGTATTAACCAACCTGGTCGCTTCGATTGTAGATGTCGGGAAGGTTTCGGAGGAAATCCATTTGAATACTGTTACCAAAGAGCTTCCAATCTTGTTAACTGCGAAAAGACTGATTGTAAATGCGACCCACAAACACCCTGCCCCGACGGATTCACATGCCAGAAAGGAGTATGCCGTGATCTCTGCGCAAGGGTCTCCTGTGGACCTAATGCCCTCTGTAACATCCAAGGTAAATGCACGTGCGCTCCTGGTTATACTGGAAATCCTCAACTAGGATGCAAGCCTGAAAGCTGTCGCAATGACTTAGATTGTGCTTCAGAAGAAATCTGTTTTACAGTCAGCTATGGAATTCGGAAATGTATTAATTCCTGCACTAGAATTCAATGTGGTCCGAACGCCCTCTGTGTCAGTGAGAACCACAGGAGTGCTTGTATTTGTCAAGATGGCTTTATTGGAAACCCGACCGACCTCCGTCTCGGTTGCCAGCTTACTGGTGTCAGAGAACACATTTGTGACGCCAACTCAGATTGTGCTGGAAATTTTGTTTGCCAACCTGATGTGAATGGCCAGCGTCAATGCGTTGACCCGTGCTTCAGTTATGTCTGCCAAGATCCTAATGAATTTTGTAGTAGTCCTAGTGGTCAACCCCAATGCCAGTGTCTTGAAGGATTTGTTCGTAACCCGCAAACATCCACGTGTGAACAACCCGCATTCCCAGATTGTACTACAGACTCCGACTGTGCTTCCAGTGAAGCTTGTAAACCGGACGGTCTTGGAGTTCTCCGATGTACTCATGTTTGCTCTCCCGTGAACTGTCCAACTTGTAGCTTTATTAGCTGTGCTTCCAATGCCGAATGTGTTCCAGTCAATCACTCACCAACTTGTCAATGTATTGCTGGGTTCACCGGTAATCCAAATGATAGAAATGGATGTTACTCTGTTCGGCAGGACGAGTGTTCCTCGGATGCTCAATGTCAAGAAAGTGAAATCTGTGTGAAGGAACCTGGAAGTACGAGACGCCGCTGTAAACCAGTTTGTGATACTGCAAAATGTGGACCAGGAGCTGTGTGTGTCAGCAACAACCACGCTGCACAATGTCAGTGTCCTGGAGGTGGACGGTACAAGGGCGATCCAAGCGATGTGAAACAAGGTTGCGTTGAAGTACCCTGCATTTACAACCAAGACTGTCCAGCTCATCAACTTTGTAACAGGCTGACAAACAAATGCATGGACGTTTGTGAAGAAGATTCTTGCGGAACAAACGCTGTGTGTATTGCTGAAAAACAGAAGGCTCAGTGCATTTGTCCATCTGGATTCAAACCAGATCCCAGACCTGAAATAGCTTGTACAGCAGTCAACTCATGTCAGAACAACCCATGTCATGCTACCGCAATTTGCGAAAGCGTTGTTGACGGATATGTTTGCAAATGTCCACCTGGTCAAGTTGGAGATCCAATTGGAACAGGTTGTAAGAGTGTTAGCGCATGTTCCAGTGACGAACAATGTCCTGCATCATCGATCTGTGAGAATGGTCGTTGTGTCGACCCCTGTAATCATGCCTGTGGAGCCAACAGCCAATGTCAAATCTTTGGAAGGAACGCTACCTGCTCTTGTGTGGGAGGATTTGAAGGATC
>JAAXOA010002049.1:0-14141 GCA_036561885.1 Salina celebensis | reverse complement strand
GTGAGTCTTCTGATTATATATGTCTTCCCAAAATGAATCATCAATGGTCTACATGACAGTCGAACCTTCGTCATGAATTTCTTATCCATTGCATTTCTCCAAGTATGATATTTCCACGAATTCAATACTTTTGAGCTGTGCCAATGCATGTAGCCACCAAGCGTCAATATTCCAGTCCAAAATACTATTGCTAAAATAATCCACACTGCTAACATAACTTTAATCGATAGAGTCATCATGTCCCCATATTTTATTAACATGTAACCTGAAAACAAAACAACCATCATAACAATCGACTGTGTCGGAACTATCAGAAATTCCACTACGTTTAAAAGTTTCCCTTGCAATAGATATGAACTTTTATACACTAACACTAAATTTTGCGTTGTACGCAGTTTCCCTGAACTTTTATACTTCTTTTTATCAAGCTTTAACTCTTTAACTACAAAGGGAATTAGCAAAATCCCATACATAATCAATGGAAACACTATTATGCCTGCTGTGCCGCAATATGTAAAAGTCAAATAATGTGGAAATACATAAACCATGAATATGCGAAACGGTGGAAACAAAGTGGCACTCAATCTGCTTCCAATTAGGATGGACGAGTATGGAAACAAATAGAAAAACACACTGGTTGACACCCACATCAGTGCAATTCCACCTGCACACGAGATGAGCAAGAGTTCACACAACATTGAACGAAAGTCATGCCGTGGCTTATAATTTGGCACGAAACTGGTTTGCAAACGACGGAGAAAGTTTGAATAACAAATTCAAGAATGAAGAACATTCTGTAGGAAGAAAGGCAAGGAGGGCAAATGCTTGTAGGCCAAGTATAGCCATCAGAGAGCAAGTTATGTTTAAATTGAATTCGTTGAGATCACCGATTTTCCAGAAGTAAAACGATTGGCGAATCACATGAAGTGTCCATGCTATTGGAGGAATACAGTGAAAGTAGAGTATGTGTAAAGAACGCGTAGATACTTTCACCACTGGACCAGACGATCCAGGCCAGCTAAGTTTGACAGGAGAAACTCCAAGAAAAGCAAGAATGTTGTTGGCAATAAACATAAATATATAAAGTCTATTGCTAAACATGACTAGTTTCACGGTCAATTTTTTTATTAAATCAAAAATAGGTATCGATTGCCAATTACTATGAGATACAACAGGAAATTAAAATTTTTCGTCCTGTAGTATACCATCTTCTATCTGAGAATAGAGGTGGAACCTTCTTAACCCAAAGTTTGATTTTTGGCTAATACTAAATAATTCATATAACTAAAAATAACATGTAATACGTCTGCATTGAAAACAATTTTCAGTCGATAATATCAATTGATCAATTATTTCAATTTTTTAGCAATTGTGAAATGTCATAGTCAGGGTTATTAAGTAGGATATTTTAATGTAGGTAACAACTTTTTGCATGTTAGCAACCTTTATAATGCAATCAAAAAACTAGGAGACAAATGGTAACATTATGCTACTTTCAATTTCTTCCACAGAGTACATACATATTTCGCCAGTTTTTCTTGATGCCTGCCTATTATAGTATTATATAAATTATTCTACATGTTTCTCTCATTACCCCACCTGATTCTTGTTCTGCAAACTTACCAGCAACGTTCTGAACATTCCACGCGACATTCCTTTCCAAAAATTCAAGACTGTAAGCCTCCTAATGACATACGTCTTCCCAAAATGTATCATCAAAGGTTTACAAGACGCCCGAAACTTAGACATGAGCTGTTTGTCTTTTACATTCACCCAAGAATGGTATTTCCAAGAGTTCAAAACTTTCGTACTGTGCCAATGCATGTATCCTCCAAGATGTAATATTCCAGTCCAAAATTCTATGGCTATTATTAGCCACACTGCCAGCATAACCTTGATCGATAAAGTCATTATGTTTCCATATTTTATCAACATGTATCCAGAAAACAAGACTAACATCATGACAATACTTTGTGTAGGAATTATACTGTATTTAACTACTCCTAAAAACCTTTCCTGTAGAATATAAGAACTCCTGTAAATTAAAACTAAATTTTCCGGCGTTCGTAGCTTGTTTGAACTTTTATATCGCTTTCGATCCAGCTTTAGCTCTTTTAACTGCAAAGGGTATTAACAAAACACCATATACAATTACTGTAAACGTAATTATGGCTGTTGTTCCACAGCATGTAAATGTGAGGTAATGGGGAAACACGTAAACCATGAAAAGGCGAAATGGTGGAAACAAAGTGGGACTTAATCTGCTTCCAATTAGTATTGATGTGAAAGGGAACATGTAGAAGAAGACGCTGGTTGACACCCACATGAGTAATATTCCTCCTGCACAAGATATTAGGAAGAATTCACACAAATTAGACTGCTTTGATTTGTAAGTTGGCATGAACTTGGCTTCCAAATGACGGAGGAAAAGTAATAAGGAGTTTATAAATGTGAAAGATTCGTTGATATGAACAGTCAGGAGGAAAAATGCTTGCAAACCAAGTACGGACATAAGGGCACAAGTTATATTTAGATTGAATTCATTCAGGTCTCCGGTTCCCCAGAATGTAAGTGGCTTGCCGTATTACATGGAATGTCCATGCAACTGCTGGAAGGCAGTGGAAGTAAAGGAGAGCTAAGGAAAATGAAGATATTTCTACTAATTTAGAAGATGAATTGAATTTGATAGGTGAAACACCAAGAAAAGCAAGGAAATTGATCACAACGAAAAGAAATGTGTAGAGCCGTTTGGTTAACATTTTGTCTTGATGGTTTTCAAGAGAAACTCGGATCAAGTTTTAAGCAAAGAGAAAGCTTTCTGATAACTGAAAATGTGCTTTAAGATTTCAAGTTAATGGAACATTAAAAACCATCCTAATCAATGTTTAGCCAAAGAAAATAATTGCTTAAGAGCCAAACAAATTTAGCTGGCAGAAAACAAATTGCATATGAAATGGATACATGATTTTTTACTTATTGAAGTACTTGGATTTAAAATTGTTTAAAAAACTACCTGTAGTTGCTATTGAAGCATACCTATGGAAGTTGCATAGTTGATGAGTGATGACTGATAAGCGTCTTATAAATTGATTACTTGAGCAGTAGTTACACATACATGCAAAAAAAAACAATTATTTGGGCCTAAAAGCATCATTTCAAAATGTTAAACTTGATGTTAAATTTATTTGTTAATATTGAGATAGATAAATCAATATTTCAAATTTCAATCAATCAAGCGCCTTTGAAGCGCGTGTAGACAAATGCGGAGTAAAAGTTTTGAAGGTTTAAGGGCTATAAATATCTGCATCATAACATAACAAAATTCAGTAATCGTTATGGGGTTGAATGAAAAAGTACTTATCGGGATCGATGGAAACTCCCATAAGCTTTCGCCAGCAGAAATGTGATATGCATGTTACATTGATCTAAAATAATTTTTCTATAATCATGATGCATCAAGAGATAAAAGTCCTCGTATGACAATAGAAACATTGCAAGTATTAATTTAAAGGAAGCAAGAACAAAAAGAAATGCTCGTAACCAGTTGAATAATTCAGGCAGGATTTTGTCATATTAAATATCAGTTAGTTGTTAACTCAACAAAACCATATGATAAATGTTTTATGTACGCAATTAAGACTTGGCTTATGACATACGGATACTGTGGCACGTATAGTTTTGTTACAAATAGGCAAATACAAATTAGCCTCCCTGCAGTTTGCATGATATTTCATTGAAATATTTATACCTAACCTGATTACACAAACTTGGCTTAAAGTAAGCCCGCTTTTGTCATTAGTTGAAACAAAGTTGAACATGAAAGTACAAAATGCTTTCTCCCAGAATCTATTGTGGGATTAAACTGTACATGACTTTGATTGCCAGTCCTCTTGGTATCGTTCCATTTTCATGGTGTTCCAAACAGAAAATATTCCTTCGAAATGTAGCAGCCCTTAATCGTTGCAAATTCAATCTGTTCTTATTACTTCTGTGGAATTTCTTTCTGTTTGTGCAGATTTATAGATTCTACAGGATCTCTGATTATAATAGTTTAAACCTTCTTGTTGCCTTTACAACAGCACTTCTCATTGCATCCGAGTCTTTTCTCCTGAATGTATTTTACAGAGATGCCCTTATATTAGAAGTCAATTCAATATTAGTGTATCTTCGCCGTATTCAAGGTATCAATATCAAAATATCAATAACATTTATACTTTGTATTTACGATATCTACAAATATAACACTGGTTTTTAGAACTTTACTACAGCCATCGCAAAGATCCTTTAAAGTCTGTCAAAATTGCTGAGTTTCTGCTATTCCTTCAATTCCCATCGCTGCTCAACACTTTCCTCATCGAGTGTCTTTTCTTCGTTGCATTTCCAAGGACACCATGCATTCCGGGTAACTTGACACCGTCTACATGGCCGTTATATAGCCAGTTACTGGTCGGGTCGTTAATACCAAGTTACGCTGCATTTGCAGGCTTCATGAATTTATACTTTCACTTTTCCATTGGAGTAATCTACGGCCTTGTGCTGATGCCATTTATCTTGAAAGAATTGCGACTTGGCGGACGGAAGTATACCTCACGATGCCTAGTGCGGACTATCCCAAATTTCTTTGTTGAGTATCGGGCCAGCCAAATACTAAATGCCCGAATAAACACCTTCACGGGAAGGCTACTAATCCCAACTCAAACTTTGTCTGGAGGCGTATTTGTGTTTGCCACTTTTGTCGTAATTAAACATAGAGAACAACTAGACAACATTTTTGTAACAACTTTAATGGTTTTGTTTGCAATTATAAGTTCTGTTATGTGGGGACTAGTGTTACAAATGGGAGGCTATGTGTCAGTACATGGTACCAAATTGCTAGCCTCGTGGAAACACAATTCCCGGTTCAATACAAAAGCGGAGCGACAAATAGCTCGCAAATTTATAAAAAGTTGCAGACCAATTGTTTTAGGCTACGGGAAAATGTTTGTGATAAGAAAGTTAACAATTTTGGGATATTTGAAAGGACTTGCTAGGTTACTAATGAAGTCTTTGTTGTCTTTACAAACGTAGTCGTTAAGCGTGTTTAAAACTGCGTAAGAATATTAAAACATTTAACGTGTACAGAGAAATATTTTCGTAAAAACTTGTCTTAGTTTCGTTCTCAAATACAGCTAAGCCATAATAGAAAGCTATGGGTCGCTGAAAATTCAATTTCCGTATTAAATATTGATAATCTTTTCTAGTATGTTTTGCCGATGTCAATTCAAACTTCCATTGTCTGCAAAGCTCTTTGCTGTAATGGTGGCAATGAATAATTTTAGGTACAGTTTGTAATATGACCATGTACGTAACTGCAGTTTCCATGACGACGCATGCATAAATTGGCCATGGAAATAGTTTCCATCCGAAAAGTGTCACGCAGTTTCCAACCACAGAAATGATAAAACCAGCCGTCATCATGATTCCTGCAATGTAGCGAACACCTTGTTGGCCAACTTGGCTGAATATCTGAAGTTTGTTATAAAATTTCATACACATCTCGCCAAATTTCATTCGTCCAGAATAATTCAAGCAGGTTTGTGTTAAATTGAAGATGGTCATAGCTGCAGTCAAGCAGTTTATATATGAGCGAGCACCTTCGAAACAAGCTATCGTGCAGAGGACAAATGATACAAGGATAGAATATTTGTAAGGGACTTGGAAGCAATCTCGGAATATTAGTCCTATAGGGTCCATATTGGTCAACATCATGGCTGGAGAAAGTATCGATCCAAAAGCAATCACGAAGAGATTTGTGCCAACAAGAAAAAGGCCCATGGAATCAAACGGTTTCCCCTTAAGTGCGTTGTTGAGTTCTACAGAATTTAAAAAAATATGTGAAAACTCATTTATGGAAATAGTAAAAGAATTTATTTCAAAAATATGGAATGGAAGAAGACTCACCTTTTAGGACAAGGACAAATATTTTCTGGCTCTTGCTCGCATGATATTTTCTTATTTCGTAATATGGAAAGGTGTTGCGCTCACATTGTATTAACGAGTTGAAATATTGATTGTTCAATTCATTATTGAAGAAAATATAAACTATATTTAAACTGCATGCAAGACCTATCACTGTAGTAAATCCTACGTAGTAAACAACTTGATAATATTCTAAAGAAGTTGTACCAGAAATAAAACGAGCAGTCAATAGAAGACCTGCAATAACCTCTAAAATTGATATAACCAGGGCGGTATAAAAGGGAAGAAGTTTAGTAGGGTCTTTTTGGACTTTGACGTACTCGGCATCCCCGTCCAAGCAGAAAAGATGATGATAGCGAAGGCACTTCCCGTAATACGCGTTTGAAATATTGCACGCTTTCCACATTAATGGAGTACCCATTTTTAAAAAGACGCTATGAAACCGAGTAAAACTTAGGTGCTCCAGCGTCCTTTAGATATAACGATATTTTGCCTCTAACACGGCCTTTAAAACTAAAATGTCAAGGAGCTATCATAACCATATTGAGTTTGATATCATTTGTAAACATCTTTCTTGTTAAAGCTCATTAATAAGTACAATTTTGACATTTCGAATTGACTTATTGACATTGAATTTTCAATAAAAAGGATGAACCTGAAATGAAAATGTAGGAGTTGATAAGTAAAAAATCTTCTATAACTAGGATCAGTTAAATCAATATGAAACCAGCGAGCTTTCAGTAAAAATCAATCATCGCATTTGTTTCGGTACGTATAAAAATAGCCTTTTCTTCGCTCGGTTTGAGGGAGTCGTCATTAATGAGGATGACCTTTCTAAAATACTGAACATTGAGCTGATTATCCTGATCTGATGTACGCCTAGTCTATTTTGCCATGGTCACATAAAAAATTTATACATAATAGTTCTTATAACTTATAATATAATCATATTATGATGAGAGTTCCTTCATCAGTTCTTTGGAATATGCTGGAATAGCTATCATACTCCACAATTTCACAAGTTGAATTATGAACATGCATACGCTAAATCTCGCAATCAATCATTTATATAGTCAGTCAAAAATTAATGTTTGTTTGCTGACACCAGACAATGTCGTCTTTAACTTTATTTAACAAGAAATGTAATATAATTCATTGTATCAAAAATAACTAGGTCATAGGTACAATTTTCAAAAATACATTCGTCAGTTGATTAGAGTACTTAAGTGATAAATGAGCTTAACTATTACAACGAGTTTATATAATCTTTTTTTAAGTAGTGAGATACCATGACTAAATTGTGGTAGATGAGACTTCGTCTAAAACACGCGTAGAGTTTTCGACCATCAATTAAGACAAGGTGGTGGCCATCATGCGAGAGCAAAGCAGTTTTTCACCTTCTTTAATTGCATCAAGCTTTAGTTGAACTTTCTCCTTTAATTCTCTAATCGACGGGTCCATCACAGTGTAACTGAGCACCTTCATCACATGGTCATTACATTCCTTGTATGATCCCAACTCATACAGCGCTTTGGCACACCAGAAATGGGCTTTTCCCTTCATGGAACCAGGACTGGGAATATCAGTCGCACCCTTCGCACATGTCAAACAACGCTTGAATTTATTCCTTTGGAAGTACACCTGGGCAAGGTTGGTGCAGACTTGAGACCGTATTTTAACATACTTCTGTTTCTCTTCCTGAGTCAAGGGTTTCAAGTCTCCGACCGCCTCCAGAGCATCACTGTAATATTTCGTAGCAGATTCAAAGTCTTTCTTGCTGTAAAGCTTGTTCCCTTCTGCTTTAATTTCCTCGGTGTAAACAAAAAGCTCATCGAATTCAAGTTGTTGTCGTTCTACAGTTGACATACAAGCAATTGTCTCATCCCGCTTCATTTCTGTAACCTCGATTAAGTCCATTTGTATCATCAAGCGAGAATCTGGCGGTATAACATCCTTATCAGTCAACGGGACGGAACGAGGCCCAAAACCGTATTCACTTGACACAAGAAATTTTGAAATTTCGCCGACTCGCATCGTTGCCAGAGCAATGTCCATTCCTTCAAGGACTTCCTGCTTCCCTACTCGGTAGCGTTTCAAAAACCCGGAGGAGTATGTGCTTTCAATCAGATCATCCATGGGCTCAGCTCCCATTAGAAAGTGAAGTCGAACTATGCTTCCTTGGTTGGCTGTTTTCCCTGTTCCAGGTCGAATGATCCGTTTCTTAACTCCCCCATCAGTAGTAATATTTGTCATTGTAGCCTCAATCTCAGAGTAGTCTCCAAACATAACTTTAGCAATAGGATCCGATTCATAGACTAAGAATTTCAGGTCCATATGATACTGGGTTTTCGGATGAAGAAACTTGGGTTCTTCAGGTCCCTGCTCCATGTACCCTTCAGAAAACAACTCGTCGTCCACCTCGTTTGCGTCAAAGTTCATCGATACTGTTTCGCCAGCAGTAAGTTTACTCAGGTCAACAAGTTTGGAGGGGTGTGGCTCTCCATCTCCGTCCTCAACCTTCGGCAAACTGACATCAAAATCATCATCTGAATCCATCCTCAATTCACCACCTGGAACACAACGTTGAATTTAAATTTTTCAAAATGTGCATGTTACTGACGGTTACAATTGTTATAAAAAAATAGTAGCTTACAGGTCACAAGCTAGGTTAAAGATGTCCAATGCCGTCTAAGATGGAAGTCCCCCGGATACGAACAACAGCGTTTCCTTACGCGCTGACGCTGACTGATAAGGATCTTCCCGATGACGTTGATTTAAATACAAATCAAATTACTTTGATATCACCATGCAACAATTTAAGTAGAGTCCAAGTCCTTGTTAAAATCCTGCTAACTTGGTTTGGAACCACTGACAACAAATCCGAAGAGAAACTTCATGCGAATTCTGCATTCGTTCGTACTACTTGTAGTATGTTTGTGTTTGTGTCACTTGTAAAAGCACACGCACGAAGACTCGAACACATGCTTTTAGCTTTTCTTGTTTTTCAGAAGTTGGAACATTGTTGTAGACATTTCCCGCTTTTTTCTGGACTGTGTTGAGTAGTGTTCAGTTCACGGTTACCGAAGGAGAACAAAGTAAAAATTCTATTTGTGTAAGTATCCGTTCATGTTTTGATGCTTGAGAATGAGAATTAATAGTACAATTTTCAATTCTTTAATGCAAGGCAAGTATTTTTTAGTCAGTTAGAAGCTTAGATCCTAGCTTTTCTATACCATGTACTGTAGATTAATGGACATTTATAATTTCTTTACATCAATGTTAACAGTTTATCTATAATTCTAGAGATTATTATCTCCAATTCCCTACACTTTTTGGTAAATTACTATATAGCACCAGGTCATGTTTATACGAAAAGACCAAAGTCATTGAGCTATATTAAGAAATCGTTAACGTTAACATGTACAATGTAATGGTTGTTTGTAGATATAGCCAATTTTATCAGAGTCATTCTTTATGCATGATATTTGTCATTCAATTAATTGAGACTCAAACAGTGATTGTCGGATAAAATAAAACATGTATGAAAATTCGGAAGGTCGATACTCCCTTTAGTCAACTCATAATTGTCTGGCTTGGCAAACCTAATGCAAAAACCATAACCCTAGCAACATGGTGTAAACACTTTGTTTGTTGGTTTAATTTTCTCATAGACTTTCGAAATTGCTTCACTGATGACAACACCACTGCAGAAGTAAGAATTCTGTTTTGAAACTCGTAATGTTAACTCCACGGATTTACACTGGAATTAAACTTTACATGAACGTTTTCGCAACAACTCTTGGCGTAATCCCATTTGAATGGTGTAGTGAACGCAAAATATTTGTTGCAAATCTGTCTGCCTTAAAACATTGCAAACTAAACCTTGGCCTGTTAATCGCTTGGAACACATTTCATTTTGTTCAAATACATCGACTTAATCTTGCCCATGACTACAACAGTTTAAATCTTCTTGTAGCTTTTACGATTGCAATTCTAATAGCCACAGAGGCTTTCACTCTTGTTGTGTTTTACAGGGATTTACTCTTGCTGGAGATTAATTCAATGTTGGTCTACCTTCGCCGAATTCAAGGTAATTAAATATCGTTCAAAAATAAGCATACCTTAATGAAAAATGCGTAAAAGTGAAAATTTTTGTTGTTATTTTCTAGAACTTTACTATTACCAACGCAGCAGACCATTTGGAACGGCTCGGTTGGCTGAACTGGTTTTATTCATCCTCTTTCCAGGAGTTTTGGTTACTTTCTTTATGGAAACTGTCCTGTTCTTTGCTTTTCCTAAAGCGCCAATTATTCCAGGACACATTATACCTTCTTATTGGCCATCCTATATACAGCTTTCACTAGGATCTTTTGTACCGTGTTATGTAGCGTTTGTGAGTTTTATGAACTTGTACTTTCACTTTTCAATTGGTGTTATCTACGGGATTGTACTCATGCCGTTTATGCTGAAGGAACTTAAACTTGGTCGAAGGAAGTATAAATCTCACCGTAGGTTACGATCTGTTCCAACTTTCTTTAAGGAGTATAGAGCAAGTCAAATATTGAATTCTAGGATAAACAATTTTACAGGGAAACTCTTGATTCCAACGCAAGCCTTATCTGGAGGAGTATTTGTATTTGCTACATTTGTTGTTATCAAACATAGGGGAAAGTTGGATAACATTGTTGTGAGTACTTTAATGGTCCTATTTGCAGTTACAAGCTCTGTCATGTGGGGATTAGCGTTACAAATGGGAGGCTATGTATCTGTGAACGGAAATAAGTTGCTGGTATCCTGGAACCATAAATCCGACTGGAAATCAAAAGAAGAGCGATTACTAGGTAGGAAATTTCTTAAAAGTTGTAGGCCAATAGTGTTAGGATATGGAAACATGTTTGTAGTAAGGAAGTTAACGATATTGGGATATTTCAAAGGTCTTGCAAGATTAGTAATGAAATCCCTGTTATCTTTGGAATCTTAGAAGCAAAACTATTTTTTTTATGTGCAAATGCTGCGAAAGGCGACATTGATTTTATATGAACTACCTAACGTGGCGTGTGCATATTGATTATGGATAAATTAAATTGTATCCAGCCAGAAGATAAATACATTTTGGTATTGATTTGATGATTAGGCGTATCTAAAATTATAGACGAATTTAAACTGAAATTCAGCGAGAGTTCAATTTCACATTCGCTTGTGGCAACGTGTTAATGCTTGAAGTTTTAACGGGTATCAATTGAAATTGTGTAAAACTCTTCTAAGCCGAAACAACATAGCCATGCTGAGTAGTAGACTGTATTTGGTATTATCTGTAATAAATCCTATATTCTACAAATTGGGTGCGTTTGGTTTAATTTGGGATTCTAAAGCTCGCTGTTTTATTCTTCCGCAAAGGCCGACACTTCTCCTTAAATTTAATTTCTTTGTACCATGCATTTGGTTTATCTATTTGTTCTACCAAATTCATACATTTTCTAAGCAAAACAATTGCAACGAGTTAATTTTTGTTTTGACATGTTTGGTAGCGTTTTGTGTTGGTATTATCGCATTTTACATTTGCAACTTTAACTTGTACAACGTATATCGTGCAATAAATGCAAACATTCTTCATCTTCGGCGTATCAATGGTTAGTCTAGTCAATATTACTTGAAATCTCAATTTGAAAAGTCTATTTTATATTTGAATTTTGAATTTCAGTTCTTTACTTTCCAAACCATAATCCCGACACCTGCCTATTCACTAAATTTGCTGACTTCGTCTTCGCTTCGTTTCTCTTTGCTACGGCTGCACTTACGATAGTCCTTCTTGTTGTTCATCTCTTGTTTCCAGAGTTATCGCCCTTAATGAGCAGTTCAATTCTACGCCTGGATCGCAGGTTCTGCCCTTTGATTATAGTTTCTGGATTGTATGAAATGTATTTTATATGTATTTCTCATGCAAGTTTATTTGTAGCTTATATATATATTCTTATAGTTTATGTTGTTTTTAATGTTCCATTCATATGCAAAGAGTTCCGACTTGGCAAATCCCATTATAAGTCTTCCAGTAGACTTCGCGAGACAAGAAATTTAATGATTGAGTACAGAGCTGTTTGTATTTTGCAAAGAATGTTTAACAGTGTGATTGGCCCGTATTTGTTTCCAATCCAGGCTTTATGCACAATAACATTTGTTTTCTCCAGTTTTATGATAGTAAGACATCGTCAAAATATGGACATTTTGGTTCTCGTATTGATGATTGTTTGGTCTCTGACTTGTTCTGTGGCTTGGTCGTTATTTTTGGCTGTTGGTGGTTATCTATTTTTGAAGGGAAATACTGTTTTGAAAAGCTGGAAGCACTGGAGAGGCTGGAAAACATCTCACCAACGGAAAGAAATGCGCAAGTTTTTGGTGTCATGTCAACCTGTGCGATTCAGTCATGGGAAACTGTATACTATTAGCAGAATAACTGTCTTGACATATATACGGGGACTTACAAGAGGTCTTGTAAAATTATTACTTGCATTAAAATAAAACTCATAACCGGAAGCCGCAGATAAACTCTAATATTTATGGCAGTGGAAGACACACGTGAAAGAGCTTGACTGTGGACCACAAACTGACAGCTTAGTTTGTTTCTCGTGGTTTTACACAGTATATTTGGTGTATCCGGAACATGGAATAGCTTCATATAATTTAAGTATTTGAAAATAGTTCTTAGTGTATATGTAACTGATACATATTTCATTGTCGTAACATGTAGTTAAACTTAGATTTAGTCAAAAAATAAAGAGTTATTGATATGGATCTCCTAAAAATTCAAGTGGTCATAATTTTTATTGGACTGACACAAGCCAATAAAACACAGGTATTACAATAGTATTATTGCATTGCACCCTTATTTTGTATTCAGTCTGATTGGTTTTTTTAATGTTTATGAATTAATCTGATCCAGCCACGAAGGCTAAGTCCATTCCTATCTGTTCATCCGTATGACCTCCAGGAAATCCTGAACTCTTCAGAAGACTTGACTCCAGTTAGTAATCCAGGCACCAATCCAAATACACCTTCTTTGAACCTTATAAATGCGACATTCTTGGATAAGTTCCCGGTGTTCTTAATTCAGCTAAACTGCATACACTGTAAATTACACTTTAAATTTTGTTATAACTCGTAAAGTTCAATCCTTGTAAAATAATATGGGCTTAATTTAATATGATTTCCAGCAACTGATGAGATGGGCCGAGTGCGTCCAATACTTGCCAAAGCTCATAGGATCAATCGTGCTCGACTTCAATTCAGCCCAGACAAAAAGCCTATTCAAATACTTTTGGCTTTTTCTCCGGGAGGCTTATTTCAAAACCATTTAAGCTCATTTTTGTCCTTTGTCCTTGATATTTCAAACGACTATGAGCATTTTAGTGGCCACTGTTTTGCTTGACTATACGTCAGTGCCAATTGGTCCATTGTATGAATCCCGCATGACCAGATCCCTTGAAATCTGTCAAGAAAAAAGCAACAATACATTTCAATGCGGGTTCATTTTTAATGTTCAGCACTGCAGGGATCAGTTTACCTTTTTGGAAAAGCTTCACCCAACAAAACCCACGCCCATTTACTATTCCTTTAACATCACCACCTCTCTTCCAAGAGATATTCAAAAAGCATGGCCGTACATACGAAAGCTCCGTGGGCTCGAGAACATAATTCCAGGCTTAAAATATCCAGAGAAACTTTATATTGATTATGTCACGAAGCAATACACACTAAATCCTGCATATGCCATAGAAAGAAAAGCTCAGCATATCGTTGACGTAGAAGTTACGGGCTATGATGCGTCAAAGAAACGAACTTGGAAATGTAGCCGTGACGATCATCAATACGAGAACACAATTGTAGTTGACATTCTTCCAGAGGATTTATATTCATTGGTGACATCTGCCAACGATTTGAAATTGAAGAATGTGGCTTACAATGAATCCTTTTTGATGACATTTGACAAATTTCTAGTTAAAATAGAAATAGTTAGAAACGGTACGTGACGCGGTATACATTGTATGTACTTGCATAGTTGACAAAAATTATGATGATTTTTTCTTTTTAACAGCGTCAACATCCAGTTTTACGTTTAAAATGCTGAATGCTGTTGCTGAGTACAACAACAAAACAAAAGGAAACCGCAGACCACTTGATCTTTGGCT
>JAAXOA010002048.1:0-14146 GCA_036561885.1 Salina celebensis | reverse complement strand
AACTGCTCAGAGCTAAATTGCTCAACTGCTCAGAGCTAAATTGCTCAACTGCTCAGAGCTAAATTGCTCAACTGCTCAGAGCTAAATTGCTCAAAGCTCAATTCAGTGTGCCAGACTCGCTTTCGCTCCTTCACTAATGTGTACAACCGCACTGGTTTTATAGATTTTTGTATTCATCGGATTTTATGGGAGAAAGAACGAATGATGTATCATGGCTCATTAATTCATGGCGGAATGTCTGCAATCTTATAACATTAATGGGCTGATCCTACATGAAACAGATGACGTGATAACATGCAGTAATCTGTAGCGTTAATATTATAAAGCAGCAACAGTTCAAGTACGTTTTACGGAGCTGATGAAATTAGACATTCCAAAGGCGATGTCTGTTTGTTGCTCCTTTTGTCGATTTTCTCAGTTAATTATTTAACTTCTCTCAATAGTACAAATGTTTGTACAGAAAATGTTCGCAGAGTCTCTTGAAAGAGGAGGAGAAAGGCGGACGTTGATGTATCGTCCCTGTTGAATTCATTTTCTCATCGATAAATATGCTCGCATTGCTTGTGCCTAGATCTATCTTAAGTAACGGCCGTTTTTTCCTATTCAGTGTACGGCAAAATATCTTCTCCAGTAAGGAAAGCCATATCACAGACTCCCTGAAAACCAATTTATCGGTCATTGTCTCATGTTGCCCAGTTTCCCTACTATTGACTGTGTGTGTTTCTGTCTGCACCCATTGTCGCTACGATCGGCCACATGCAGCGTTCGTTTCTAACTTTCTTTGTGCATGATACTAGAGAATGTGACATTTGTTGTGCTATTTTGAATTATAATGTACATAAGCAAACCACGGCTTTTGTTTCAAGTATGTATTAGAAAAAGTCTTTGAAATTGATCTCTAATTCCACAGACCAACCATGAAAAACATATTGTATCCAGTATTGTGTATAAATTTTAAAAACATATCCCCATTTTGGTAACGAAGCCAACAAATTTAGTACGTTTAACTGTGTGTGTGTGTACTTATGCACTGTGTGTACTATGTACATAATACATTCATGAGTTTGCTAAACCATGAGGTATGTAAACTGCAATCTAGTTAACCCGATTTTGCCCACGTTGGCGGATAGCGCGGCTAAAACCCATGGGGATTTACTCAATCTCATACAGCATTCAACAAGAACTTTGTTTTTTTCCCTTGTTTTCTACCTACATTCGTAATGTTGTCATTGTTGGTATACCAAGCTAGCGAGAAAAATGGAACTGGAGAATGGAATAGGCCATGCTTCATCGCCTTCTGTCTCTATCAGGAGTCCTCTCTTGTCGTTGACTTGCTTCTTCTCTTCTTTTTTTATATTTTTGTTACACCGATTACACATTATATTGCGTTGCACTTTTAGCCATTCTACTGTCCTTCTTTCAGATCCCACATTCCCACTACTTGACATAAAAACAGAGAGACGTATAGTTCCTGTGATGCCTCCCTTTTCCATTTATTGCTCTAAATCCACACTGCATAATATACTTTAATCCTCTACAACGGGATTCTCTCCGGAGAAAGTGTATAGTCAAGGAGTCAGAGTCACTCGAGAGAATCAGGAAGACGAAAGGAGAGACAATCACACGAAACAAAAGACATCGAAACAGAAAGTCAGAGATGTCTTTTCTCCTCGTCCTGTCTCCCTATTGTTTTTGCGCACAAGTCGACGTTTCACGACTCGCCCATAAGCTATCACTCGATTCCCTTGCCATGCAATTTTCCGTTACGATATATGCAACTAAGCCAGTAAGGTACACGGAAACAACACAATGACTATAAAACTATTTTGTTAAATGGAAAACTGTATCGTCGTCTAACTGTTGAAGCACAATGAAAGAACAACCTACTAAATTGGGTTATGTATTACTATAAAGTGAAAGAAAAACATGTGAAGCATGTCCGACTCGGGATGTTTTGTTTCACAATAATTTTCTTCGTTGAAAGCAACCAGTGACTAGGTTTTGGTTTAAAATTCACCTTTTCATCACGAAGTTATGTACTTGGAATCTCGTTGCCGAAACTTTCATCATAGTTCTTCACCTACTTTCACTTTTCACTGAAGCGGAAGCGTCGCTTCATGGTATGGAGTGAAGCTCTTATTTTTCCCCGTTTTCAGGAGATGGTCTATTCCCTAAGTGTGTTTGTTACAATATTTAAAATAAAAAAAGAGTAACTCTGTTTTCAAACAGTAATTTTAAGTGTTAAATGCCCCAAGATGCAATAGTCAAGCTGCAACTGTAGTGCGGAATTGTGTTTCCCTTAAAACATCAAAGGAGAATGGAAACAAATTTATCTTGGTAAAACAGGGAGTATGCAACCCGTAGTTAAAGTAACATAGTAGAGAGAAAAATAAACAATGAAAAATACCGCTTCGGAATAATAGCTACAATAGAATGCTGAAGCTAAAGCCCAGTTACACAATGGTACTCAACAAAACCAGTTCCACCAATACAGAACTTGTGAAAGTAGCGAGAACTCGTAGCTAAATTCAAAGATGTATATAATTGATTTCTTTGTAGGCTGTTCTACACAATCTACCGATAACTGACAGACAGACAGCACCGACAATATTTTAGGGTGACTTTCGTTACCTAATAAATATTACACGCGTACTTTTACTTTCAGTTCTGCTTTAAATGCATTTCTCCAAAATCAACAGAATGCTCAGAGAAAGCATAGAAACTACATCAACCGTTCATCTATAAATATTTACTGCTGAGCTCTCGTGGTATTTTCTTAAAGAAAGCACAATTTAATTGAGTCGTAAATCTAAACCAATCATAGTAAACTAAGGCCATAGTATATATAAGTAAATAAATTGATTTTTTTGCTGCAAGAAAATGAAAGACTAGGCTTAGAAATACAGTAGAAACTGGGTACTAGGAATCAAAAGCTGTACATAATTTTTGGTGACTTTTGTAAAAGGTAACGAAGTACGACACAAAGCCTCATTTATCATTTAGCGTTGACGGTTAGACTAATCGCCATGAAAGAACAAAACAATTTCTAAAAGAAATACCAACAAGCAGACTACAATGACCTAGCGTATCAACACTGCCTTTTTCGTGTTTTCTCTTAAATCCTCTTTAAAATTACACAGCCTCTTAAAGCCCGTCCCGTCAGACCATAAAGATTGATACCGTAAAACAAAACAAACACACAACCGGACAGTTGATTGACGCCCGCCTCGGTTTGGTAATCAAAGTTACTTTAAGTTTCAAACAAGAGCTGCCAGAATCCAGGTAGTTTTGTTTCTTGAACTGCTGCAACTCGCCCAACCGCTCATGAAAACTAATTCCCTGTTGTAGTTTCCAAAACAACGCGCCTTCAACCTGTAAAAAAACTAAAACGTCTATTGTCTGCCTACCTCAATTCAGCCTTTCATCCGAAAACAAAGCAACCAGTATTTTTTATTGCGTATGTTTCATTTAATTTCCACACTGAGCTCCCTTCACTTCAATATTTTATGTTGCTAGCAACTTATAGTAGGCCCCCGTGAGCATAGAAGATTCATTTCGTTCTAGCTTTATGTCATCTTTACTCTATTATTCAGTTGTTTAGCACTGCTGCGACTGCAAAATATCCTCTTTTCTTGAAATTCAATAAATAGGATTTCTAATAGTGAATCTGCGTGTTATATGTATTACCATGGCAATAACAACCTCAAAGCCAATCCGTTTCACTCATTCTAAGCTTCTTGCACTTTCACCGCTGAACAAAGATTACCTCTGCTATGCCTTCCATTCCTTTTTTTGCACACTTGATACAACCTTTCCTCATCTTCATAAAATAATGATAATTATGTGTTTTATGTCCATGTATTATAAATTTTTACGGTTCTTATGTTCCTAAAGAATTTGCCCTACCAATCCCAGCACACAGACATGTACGATCTGTAGTAATAAAAACGGGAGAAAGCGGTAAAAATTTTAGTGTTAAAAAGTCAGCCAGTAAACGTCTGTCTACGTCGTCGGCTCTTATTTCAAAAATCTAAAAACGTGCACGGAGGAGCAACAAAACGACCATAGTAAAATGTGAGTTAGTATATCATCATCATTTGTGATAGCCCTCATGATCATCATACCACCACCAACCGTTCAATGACTACCTTTAGATGACTACGTTTACCTATCTTTTTACTACTCATGTAACTTATTCTTTTACACCGTTTTTTACTTTGCCTTCGCCCATTGCGTTATTACGACAGCTATAAATAATGTATTTTATTATTATTATAACATGCAATACTCGCCTGGGGAACTGAACAAGGGATTTTAGTGGAAATTGACTCACTGAGTGATGTTCTGCTTTTGAACTATACAACTTTTTTTTTCTCGTCTACGCATAAGAATTCTGTTCTCATTTGATGTATCAACGATTCTCGCACAATGGCTCATTTTTACAATACGGAACTATAACGAAAAATGAATGAGGCAGTTTTCTTTTGAATGTAGGTTTTCTCTTTCGAAGGGGTTTGCCATCATCAGTGAATTTTCTTCGTTTTTTTCGGTCTTATCATTTCAAACAGATTCCCATTTTTAGAGAGACACACATTTACGGATAATATACGAAATCGATTTGTTCCCATGGTCATTTTCTTTTTCTTCTAAGTTTTGTTGAAACAAAAAAGAGAAAATCTTCGCTATTCTCATCATGCCTTATTTTTCTGCCTTCATCTAGAAGGCTTGTCTCACTCGCAAAATATTCAAGTCATGATCACACTTTTTTTTCTTTTCAAAAGCCCTCACAGAGATATAGACACAATGTATCCTCAAACAAGCTTCCTTGTTACTTTCAATGGAAATCTATATACCAATCTTTTTACCGTTTTTATTATTTGAGTTCCTATCAGCTTTCTCTTCAAAATGAATTCCAATAAACTACTTTGCCATTCTAGATTCATTCTTTGTAGACTGTGGTAGTGACGCGGGAGCCAAATGTTACTCTACTCAACTAACTTTTCATTTTTTTTTTATACTTTTCTAACGTCACACAACTTGAGGTTTGTTTGGAGAAAGGAAAGCAAACCGTGTCGCATTTTTTGTTCCGCTTAACCTCTGAGTGAGGACATAAATAAACACAAATGGAAATGAATTTTGAACTTCTAGAAAATGGTTCACAAGAGCCAAAGGTGGATTTGGAATTTGTGGAACTTTGAATAAATAGACCCTTTTTCCAAAATTGACAAATAAAAAACCCCGCAAAGCGGAGGATAAGTAAGCACCGAAGAAAGTATGGTCACAAATGGTGACATTAACCAGGATAACCTAGACAACGTTACCACGATAAGTTACCAATTTACCATTTTGTAATCATTGGTTACCATTTGTTATCCTCCGTTATCATTGGTTACCATTTGTTACCCTCCGTCATCAGTGGTTACCATTTGTTATCCTCCGTTATCATAGGTTACCATTTGTTACCCTCCGTTATCAGTGGTTACCATTTGTTACCCTCCGTTATCAGTGGTTACCATTTGTTACCCTCCGTTATCAGTGGTTACCATTTGTTACCATCCGTTACCATTTGTTACCATTTGTTATCATTACCTTTGGGGGTCAATATGTCACCCCAGTGACGAAATTTGAACCATGTCCCTGAAGCAAATTTGCTCACCATTTGTACTTCTATCGATTTCATCCATAAAAGTTTTTGCCTATTTAAAAAGTATTGACCCTTGATACCCCCGGGGCTCGTCACCCAGTTGACCTTTCAACTTGAAATTGGGCCGTAGCCTAGCCATTGACCTAAAGTAATCGACACTGCAAGTTTGGTGATCCTAGGTCAAACTGTGTCAGTGCTAGACCGCACACGGACGGACGGACAGACGGACGGACAGACACAACTGGATCCAATAAGCACCCTTCGGTGCTTAATAATATGAAGTAAAATGATAAAATGATGCAAAAGCGTTGGTAATATGAAGTAGTAATTTTATAATGTTCTTCATTATCGTAAATACAAAACTAATTTTGAATTAAGCCATTATCAAATGCTTTAGAGATATGTTTGAGTATGACACCAGTAGTTTATGTCATAGGACGTTTTCAAATACTACATCATGAACAAGCATCAAAGCTTTCCAGGAATAATTCCACTAGTAGTAGGTCGATTCTAATGATGGCTACCATTGCTAGATGAAAGCTGTTGTGGAATATGTCTGAAAAAGCGACAGAAAAGCGAATCAATGTGAAAGCTTATTCATCTACACCAAAAACAAAATAACTGTTAAACAGGGATAAGGATTCTCATTAACTGGTATATTGCACGTTATCCTATTCTATTCAGTTCAATCCTACGTAAAACACAAATTTTGATTCTGCGGTTGTAAACATAGCCCTCTCCCAAAATGGTACACATAAAATTAATAGACACGTTTTAAACCTGATTCTGGAATTTTAGGGTGAGCTGTTATATATCCGCTTACAGAGAACATTTTATTTGCGCTGTTCATAAGCTGCATGGTTTTGAATAGCATTTTTCATCACATACAACAATACGACTGTCGTAAGTAAAAATTACGCCATTCGGTTTCAAATTTTGAAGAGACAATTAGAAGCCTGAACAAAGTGTTATCATTCATCTTTATAATCATTATGCCCAGCATTATTGCCTTTGTTTCTATTTTGTGTTTGATATGATTTAGTGTTATTAGAGAAATTTTAGGTGCACGATGCAGTGTATTCTACTATGTGCAATTTTTTCGCATATAAAAAACCTCTTTCAACGTCCATAATACCAAAGCCGAAAAACAGCAAGTATTCATGAAGAGCACGGTTAAATAGTTTTTTTTATAAACAACCTCATAATAAACATTACAGTGTGCAATATTTTTTATATTTGTTCTCCTGGGCTTACGTTTATGTTGAAAAACTTTTCCATTGTGGTTTCTTATAAAGATTTGTCCAAAATGAATATGATGCGGGTTACAAATGGAATGTGGTGCCAGAGAAGACTCGTGGCCTCTAGAAAATAAGGCATTAATCCTCACATTAAGATTTAACGTGAGTGAATACTACTGCAATGTGTAACTACTAACTACCGATAAACATATGGACAACAAATTACAAAATGTTTGAAAAAATACACAGGATACACGAACAATATCTAATTTAAACTGTAAAAGAAAATACATCCATTATTTCCGTTGAAAGTAAATTATATTTGAGTGATTGTGACTGATTGAATTAAGTATCTCGACCTTCATACTCAATGTCCGTAGGAAAATACAAATCTTTTCCCTAAAGACTATTCAGATCAGGTTTTCCTTTCATGTCGTTGCTTGTTGAATAGGTCGTCTCAAGGTTTTAGTTGATGCTCCAAGGATGATATGATCCCTTCTGATTCTATACATTCTCTCCTCGATACTCAACAAGCGAAAAGCTTCTTTTCAGCTGCGTTGTCCCACACAAATCGTTTTTTCTAGAAACGGTTTATCTAATCCCGAAATTGGATTCAAAACAGCGTGCCTCATAATCATGACCGTCATAAGAATATTACGACATTCACATAATGCCCTTCTCCGCAACCATGAACATCTTGCTGAAGTGGAGATCATGTGGTATGTAGTGCTACACTTGAAAGTAAACAGAAAGTCTTAGTTTACGAATTTACGCATTAACTCAACCAGCTTTTTTTACTTTTTTTATTCATTCACGTTAGGCCATTGAAATCTAGGAGGAAAAGATTTGGGTTTGGTTTTGTATATTAATGATAGAAACCCAACTTGTAAAACTATAGTTTAGAAACAAACTCTCTAAAGAGACCCACTTTTATATGAACTATATAGTTTAGCATAGTTTTGGAAACTAAAGCTTACAGAACACAATGTATTACATGTTATTAAGTGTGAACTGAATAAGCTAATTGAAGGGAAAGTTTGAAGGAACGCTTTACGTTCCAAAAACGAAATTTCATTTTACCTTGGTTATAGCCATCCATTTTAACGTTGTGGGTGTAATACATTTTAAGCTCATTTGTACCAATGAAATGGACCCTAAAGTACTGTTCTAAAGATTTCTTTAATATCTCTAAAGCACCATTCCCATTTGATCCAACCTGACATTACTTATAGCTCACAAAGCTTTCTTTCTTTTTTGCAGTGTTATCGCATTACATCTTGGGAGAAAACGTAATAAAAAAGCTCAACAAGCTCCTGTTGCTCTTACGCTTTCTGACTAACTAGCTTTTAACTGGTGTTCATTCATGTGGCTGTTGCAACTATGATGTTTTACATATATCACATATTTATGGCAAATTAGCAAGTATTCAAGTATTCATTATAACAACCGAAATATAGCCTAACAGAAGAAAAAAGAAAGTGAATAACTTCATGAATTAGAGAAAATGGAAAAACTTTCTTAAGCAGCCAGCACATTTTTTAGGGAGAAACCTTAAAAAATGGGAAAGGGAATCAAGTGATTTTTTATTCTTTGCATGAAAAGTGACTAAAGTAGTGTCATCATGAGAATTTGTCGTAGCAAATAATAAACAAAAAATGGGAGTAATAAAAAAGTTCCTGTGTAAGGCAGAAAAGTTGAGAGAAAGTAATTTTTGTGTAAAGCCATTCCTGGGATGGTGATGACAATCCTGTTTATCATGACAAAACTCCTCATGTCTAAATAATCCAAGGAAGCACTACCGCCCATTTCCCCACCTACAATGTTACTTTCCTTCTTTTGAAGTAGTTTTTGCACATACATCCAGCAATCATATATGCATAGTAGGGTCTATGAGCACCATATCTCCCTATATCCACACGAAATATGGTAAATTTGGATGAACAGGTTTTACCTTGTTTGCATCGTTTCTACTTGACGTTTGTTTACCTGCTGAATACAATGTCGTCCAAAAAGAGTTAGTCTGAGAGGCACTGCGCCACCAACAAAAGAGAAGCAATAAAGTAGAGAAATTAGCCCGAAAAATTTCTACTTCCTTTTTCCTCGAAAGAGAATTTTTTCCCTTCCGGCCATCAACTCGAGTCATGTACGGCTCATAAACGCAGAAACTGTTTTCCATTACTTCTCATTTGTGCAAAAAAAGTTGAAACAGGGATAAACCATGATATTTATAACTGTTTTATGTGTTCATACCATTTTCCATGTATCAAGAGCTTCTCACGTTCATTACGTTCTCAATCTCAAAACTGATATGACATTATGATTAGCCTTTCCAACTGATACCTCACTCCCTTCCATGCACTCATCGGTGGTAAACAATGCTAATTTATTATCATCACCTTTTTCCTCTTGGAATCAAAGGGGTTTCCAACGAACTGAACCATATTATTTGCAAATGTTTTCCTCTAGGAACATATAATATCAGGGTTATGTTAGCGTTTTGTATTGGTAGTTAAGCAATAGATTTCGTTTTACTTCCATTTACTTTGATGCCTTTCCACGATTTTGTTTGTTTTCATATTTCACATTATCAAGAGAAAAAAAGAAGCTAGTTACTGATTGTTTGTGCACCAGACACAACCTGCAGGGATAGTAGAATAAGTAGAATACAAAATGAAGATCTAAGAAAAGCGACCTTTTGTTGCTTTTGTACCTTTTTAAGTGAACTAAAAGCCTGCGAGGTGGTAACCTTTGTAATTGTTACAGACTTGCAGATCTTGTACATTTAAGGCGGTCGACTGGTCTACTTTCGTGCCTACCAGACCGTTTGTTTGCATTGCATTCCGTTAAGGTGGAGTCGCACGTAAATTCTTTGAAACCCTCAAATTCTACTTTCTTCAGAATATTGACGTATATTTTTTGAATCAAATTATAACATTGATTCGCTTTCATTCACAATCGTGACAACAAGAATACAAGCAATTTTTTATATCATTTCATTTCCGTTGCTGGAAAAAAAATCAACTTTCCTTTCAATAAAACAAGTGTTCTGCATACGAACACATAGGCATTCAGCATTAGCGTGCTAGTAAAAAGGTTGAAGATATGTAAGAGAAAGTAAGCTCCAAGTAAAAGAAGAATTCACTCAAAATATTTCCTAGCGCTGTCTTGATTTACAAGAAGAAAAGTCAGAAGGATNTAAGAGAAAGTAAGCTCCAAGTAAAAGAAGAATTCACTCAAAATATTTCCTAGCGCTGTCTTGATTTACAAGAAGAAAAGTCAGAAGGATCTAGCATGAAACTCGATAGTAGACTCTGGCTGCCAACCGGATTCACGCGGTAGTGAGCAGTAAGTCAGTCGAGAAATGTAATTTTTCATTGGAACAATTTTCTTTCATCTTTCACTATTTTTTGTAAACTTAATACTGTGAAACGAAAAGCAGAAGTATCGTAAGTTACATACAAGGAATTATCATCCCAGAGAAAAAGAAATTGCCTCACTCAACTGAGAACATGCTACAAATCACATATAAAACGACAATTCTGTATGAATCTTGACTAGGCGTTCATAACTTGATAAAGCCTTCAATTGATTTTATGTAATCACAAATGAACTTATGAAAGAACTTTGCAGGAGAAACTGTATGAACTACTCTGGTAGTAAATTGTCTGCATGATTATATCGTTTTTCACTATTACCAGAGACAAATGTGAAGTCACGTTAATTTATTCTACTTTCCCTGGGAACTTAGTTGCAGTAGTCTTCTCTGTAAGAGAATATGCAAATGCCAATTTATTTTACCATAGAATATCTCATTTCAAAGGCATACTTTCTATAACATTTTGTTGTATTTTTACTCCACACAGGTTTGGTACTATTTGCTCGCTTCGTTGGTAATGATGGGACCGCTGTGCTATGGCATGATTCGATTTCGGTGCTGGCTTTGCAAAGGACATCCAACGTTAGGGACCTACTACTCTTTTGGCTCGTGCGTTTGGTTTGTCTATGGAGCTCTGATGAAACAAGGCTCTGTTCTCAAACCCATGGCAGGTACGATATAATGAAAAAAAAAGTCATTGCCGTCTTGACGGAGTTTCTCCCTCTGACTGAGTTTTTTGTGTGTGCAACGCAATTCCCGGTGTTGATTGTTGTAAAAGGGAGAGAAAGAAAGATTTTAATCAAGACATAATTTCAGTTTTGGTCAATGAGAGAAGATAACAAGAAAGTGGAAAAAAACTTTTAATTTTCTTGTCATTTGTTGTACTGCTATTATCAATACATTTGTGAAGCTTTTACCCATGCTACCACTTTGTTTGCTGGAAATTCAGGAGTTGCTAGTCTTGGACTCCTATTCAGTTACTTTTTATTTATCTTTATAATACGGAATTACTGTATTTACTTGGAACTGACGTCATTTCAGTAGTAATCAAATCTGCTATGTGACCGTTATAACATAATGTGTTTTCTTTTCTTGTGACTGAGATGTGTCTGAGGCTGTTTCCTTGAATCACTATGATTGTCAATTTACAGTGACTCAATGGCAATAGCATGTCGTTATGCAACAATTCATTGCATGAAACAGGCTCCATTTCCATTGAAATGCTTATATGCTGTACTTTGTTCTCTTTTAAATTAGATTCTACCCGAATTTTATTTGCTACTTGGTGGATATTTGTAACAATCCTTACGGCTTTCTACACTGCCAATTTGACAGCCTACCTTACCCTGTCCAAGGTTCCCATTCCATTTGACAGACTTGACAAGGTTGGCTACCGTGACAAGTGGATTGCTCGGAAAGGAGATACGATTGAAGCAGTGGTCAAAGCCGGGTCCACACCGAACACAGGAAATCTGACTTTTGCCATTGTAAAAGCTTTAAAATATTTCACCTAAACCTGCGCGGCTTGGTAAAAGTACACCAATAGGAATAATCACGTTTTCGTCCGTTTACTTTTTCTTTCAACAGCAAGATCAACGATGGAAGGAATTTAAAAGAGTCCGCTACAACTACGAAAAATATGGACGATTTTTGGAAAACTACAAGGAGATCATTGAGATGGTTCGCCGAAATAGTAAGTTGGCAGTGCTTTGCTTCTCCATTTGCATTAAATATGCATGGGTCTGAAATCAAGGCTGTCGTTATTTTACCCGTTTTCTTCTCAGAGTTCCTGTTGATTGATGAGCAGAGCAGAATCGAGCGTATTATCTACAGAGACTTTAGAGCTCAGTCTAAGAAAAACACGCCACTACACAAGCGGTGTGCTTTCATCATGTCCAAAGAACCCGCTCTTCGTATTCCTTACGGAATGGCGTTTCCCAAAGGCTCTCCTTACAAACCGCTATTTGACCCTGTGTAAGCCTACGAAAATATTAAATTGTGTCAGAAGCATCGTAAACATGTCAGCATACTAACAGTAACAATCTGACGTACAAATGATAAATTGGGCTTCATATTTTTGCGCAAATTTCAAAGTTTCTATTTGTGTGTAGAAAGCTCACAATAGAGTAAAATTACGTAATCCATTTTCTCCGTTGTTATGTCTCATTACAGCTTGGACAAACTGACAAAAGCTGGCCTATTTCACTTTTGGAAAACTCAAGATCTACCCAGTAGGGACCCCTGCAATGCTGACTCCGACTTCCGCGAGCGTCAGCTAAGAAACGGGGACTTGAATACCACTTACTGTCTCTGCGGTGCAGGATACTTGTTGGCATTCGTCACATTCATTTGTGAAGCTGCCCACAAATTCATATTCAACAAGAAAAGTGAGCAGCCAAAAATTTAGAGTAACCTTTCCTATTACAAGTTACAACCAGTTGTTACAAACTTCATCTTTCTACGTTCCCGATCAATAGTGCGCGTGTTCTCATTTCTGAATAGTAATATTTTTTAAAAAAATATTGCAACAATATAGCAACGTCGTTGTTACAAAAAGTTACCAAAATTATGTATATGGAAAATCGTAGCAAAAAAAGTTTTCTTTTTCCTTTGGTTTTACTAAATTGGTGGTATACTGTCATCATGCCGATTACGAGAATAGTGATGATGATGATCTTGCGGTAGGGCTTGTAAGCGTAGACTTAAGCAACTGATGATGATTTACAACTAGGTCTAGGTCTTTTTTAGAGAGAAAATGTTTTACTTAACTGTTAAAACTCTCGTTGTTTTTTATTGTATTGTAAGAGCATACGTTCCGTACATACATTGTTCAAAGGGATGAGCTTCCAGAGGAAAAAAAAGTTTCTAATGGTACTTTCCACTATAATTTATTTTACACTACTTACAAAAACTGTCTTCATTAAAAACCATAAAAAGTTTCACTTTGAAAGTAAGAGAGAAATGACGAGAATGTTGGCAGATCCACATTACTTGCCAAATGGCATGGAATAAGTAATCCTCCTTGCTCTACTATGAACAGTAACGGGAAAGTTTTCTCCTAAATGAAATCACTTCGTTTCCCCCTGAAAAGAAAAATTGTTCTATTTTCCCAGTTTTTCTCAATCTAATGGGAATAATGGATGAGTGTGTTACACAACTGGGAATATTAATACCTCGTTTAACTTTTAGCGCGACAATCATAGTAATAAGGATATTTCATCAGGTTTAATTTTTTTTCCTCCCATAGTGAGCAACCAACTGGTGCCTGTCGAGAAGCCGCTTGGATTCTACAAAGGTAATTTGAGTGTACCGCCTGGTGCCGCTCCCGGATTCTTTGACACGGACAAATTCCTTCAGAATATCAATGGGCGGGACTACGTCGTCATGAAAACGCCAGATGGAAGAACCAAACTTGTGCCCAAGAATGGCGGCTTACAGGCTCTTCAACCCGTTTACAATCCACCGCCGCCCATCACTTACTCTTACATGACTTGAATTCACAGCATGCAAGATAAATGAAGTGGGAAACCCCCATCCTAACACGACAAGAACAATCTCAAAACCAAAATATTATTACTTGTAATCATTATGAATGTGATTATTACACAAGCAATCAGCTTCACAATATTTTCTCCACTGGTTCATACCCGATAGTCAAGATACGAAAGGAAAAGTAGCGATCCCATTGCTGTCAATAAGTTTTTCTCAGCTTCAATAGGTGCAGTATATCTTCAGACTTTTCCCTTGAATCATTCATTTTGCTTAAGTTTCTCCACTGCCGTTATTCTCTTGTGTTTTTTTATTCATCCAGAGAAAACTTTAGTTGATTGAGTGCTTAAAGGGTGGGCTGAAACTTATTTTGGAGAAAGCAGTTTCGTCTTGATCCTC
>JAAXOA010002047.1:0-14146 GCA_036561885.1 Salina celebensis | reverse complement strand
TAAGCACATGATTAAAATATGCAATTTTATTCAATGATTGACTTTCAGTTTTAACAAAGTAATTATTAAATGGCCTCTATAAATTTAATGATTAGTGTTTGGAAAAGTAGGCGCTGCCGAAATGTTTCAAGAAGACTGTCCTTTTCTGTGGGCCAAGAATATTCAGGCTCCTCAGCGCTGTCTGTCTATTCGTGCCGAGCTCCAAAAGCAAAAAATCTGTTACACGCACAAAAAAAATTGTTGCATAATCACTTGTGTAGTTTAATATTTTAATGATTTGTTATATGTCACGATTTTCAAACTGCATTCTTACAAATATAATTCACGATCGTTTGAATTTTACTGTTAAATTACCTGTCTCATTCAGTTTCAATCAAGAGCAAGAATGTAAGCCGATGGACAAGATAGAAATATGCCGAGACAGCCTAAAACAAAACAAGAAGAAATTAGATTGGATCTCTTAAATCACAAATTATACAGCCAGAAGGAAGAAGGATGACTTGCAAAGCATGCACAGAAATATATTTTTTTTGCATGCGACATTAACAATAACTAAGTTAGAAAATGGCAACAATTACGGAGTACATTGTTAGCGACGTAAACGTGTAAGAAAATAATTTTTATGAAAGGAACTTAGTAATTACAAGCACCGTCCTGTTAAAAACCCATTTTGCACTTATATCTTGCATGTGTATGTGTGCTAAACAGCGTCGATTTCAAAATAATAATTGTCAAATTAGAAGTATTCAACATGTATTCCAAATTATGCATGTACAAATGGCGTACATCTTAATTCATATTTCCAACAATGGTTTGTTTCTGTTAACCACCTGTATTTTGTACCATTAAAAGTTATTTGTCATCGTAAACCGCATTTCTGTCTATATTTGTACTTCCTTGAAGAGTATCTTCTATGAGGAAAGATCCCGGCCTACACATCCCTGCGTAGAAGCAGCTCGTTAATGCAATTATTGTGTTACCCATGCTTAATGTCACACCATATCGCGATTGCTAGTTTTTTTTCTCAAAATAAGAGACGAAGAAGATGTTTTTTAACAATTCTGCTTCCAATATCTCCCAAAGAGAATCTTATCACAGAGGGGCGTGTAATCACAGAAAATTGTCCATTTTGATGAGATGCCGAGTCGGTTTCTTTTTCCTGTTGCTAGCAATAAACGTGTCTATGTTGGCTCACTATCAGAGAAGCATCAACGATAATGGCATCTGACTAAGAAAGGAAATTACGCCATGACAGAAGATAACAATCCACTGAACCCTTATTAAGTTTTATCTTTATTTTTTGCATTTTCCCCCTGCAAATAAAATAGATGACAAAATATGTTACCTGATTTTTTATTAACATGACACTTTTAATTTCCTACTTTTGTTTGCTACCTCGCACGAGAAAAATCTAGATTCGCCTTTTGGCACTCTATACTCCTCTGTCAACGTTTTTTTCTTAAACCATCATAAAGCACGCGGTGCAATGGTGCACAACGCTCAATCATATATGGGCAAGATTTAAGTAACTTTTCCTACAAAGCCATCTAAATGAATTCTCCGATCTGCTTGCTGGTCGGTACCTCTTCTTAGGCTCCTTTTACTCTCATAACTGCCATTTTTACTATTCTAGTTATCTTCTTTTGCATAATACCATTTCAGTGAAGATTTGCATAACAAGCGTAATACAGTAGTCAGCTAGTCTTTCTCGTAATTTAAGTTTATTTCCTAATTTTAACTAACCACATGAGTTTTACAAAAATTAAGGGGGAAAATAAACTGTACGTGCAATTACCTAGTGTAAAAGGGCGTACGTTGAAAGGAAACTAATGAGGAAACTCAATAGTGTAAAATCTGTTAAAAATAATAATCACGCCCGTCCGATGGAGAGTCATTTTTACGCAGTTCATTTCGCAACGGGTATGCAAATGGAATGAGTGACGAAAGAATAACTTGTGGGCGTATCTATACACACTCATAAGGCTGCTGTTCAAATTTCGCTTTTAAATGCTACTCTTATTGAATTATGATTATCGTTAAGCCAAATTCGAGAGTTCTTCGGCATTGTCCAATTTCTACTTGAATAGTTTTCAAAATTTATAGGTTTCGATTAATTGTCATTGCATTGACAGAAATCAAGGTATTTTTTGTTTGAAACTCATTTATCTCTGAGCTCCTCCTTACTTTTTAGACCTTCTCTGTGTAATGCATATCTGATTGTTGTTATTTGTGTGGTTTGTTGCCCACGGAAGGAAAATATTTAAAATCAAATCGTGACTCGGAAACCGTTGAGCCGGTTTATTTAAATGATTACAACATTTTTCACACTTTCTTGCGCAGTACCAATTAAAAATATGATCACTCTTTGTTTCATCAATTACAGGCATACCCTTCGCAATTTGCTGAACAAATAAGTTGTAAAATAGTGACAAATAAGAATTTATTCGCTTTTGCGGTTGTCGCATTGTCACATAGGATTTTTTTAAATGACGGGGAAACTAAATAGGGAATTTACTTTTGTGACACTACTCGATAGCTCCACGTTTCTTTACTGTAACCGCACAGCCCTTCCGTGATGTTTGAGTTAAGCATTGATAACCGTTACGCCTAAGCAAAACTTTAACAGGTTGACGGCGTGTTCATTGATATACATTTTTTAAACTGTCTGTGCACACGCTTGCCAACGATAATGCACACAGGTATGGTTAACTAAAACTGAATGTCATTGTCATTATCAGAAGTTTCTTTTTGTGGTTCAGCAGGTAGGCTTGCACAAGTTGTCCCTTGTCACTACACCAAAACCAATCGACTTTCCCTATCTTTTATTTTTTATTTTTTATTTTTGAAAAAAATGACTAGGTATAATTTCTTTTATGTCAGTTAGACGAGCCCGAATAGTATTGTTTTACAGGATTGTCTTCAAATCGAAAAACAAACTTTGCTCGATGAAATTTATCAAGTTTTGATTATTTAAGAAGCATCTTTTGCTTCGTAATTGGACTGGGTAAGTTTGTTCACTAATGGTAAGCATTACATCAATTGTGGACAGGTCACGTGTGTGAGCTTCTCTTGTGGATGGTGGCTGATGTCAAAAGTTGACTTATTAATTCAAAACTGTACCGTACAAAATAATACATGCTTTGAAAGATAGCACGTTTTTACTATGACAAAAGTTAGACTGTGTTGCTTCCTTGTGCGTATCAATTTTTATTATCGAAGATTTATGGCGCTAAAAATTTCTCCGATATTGTAAAAGCTTCAACATAACTGATAAAAAAAATGCGATAAAGTGAGGGGCATTTTGCAGAAGAATAAGGGCAACAAAACATGCATCATTATTTATGTCCACATATTCTATCAGGCTAAACAAGATTAATTGGACAACGCATCTTGACCACTGTTGACTGGTGTATAAAATTGACTACGAAGGCAAGTTACTCCGGCTTCATTGTGTGTATACTACACATGATCCTCTAATTGGTTTAACGTACTATCGTTTGACTTTTTCATCAAATCGACCTGACGACGAGGTTAATGGAAAAAACTAAGCAATCTGGCAATTTCTGTTTTCTGCTATCTATCATTATCATCATGGTTTTGACGTGATTTTCACGTTTCCTTTTCCTTTTATTTTCGCAACAGTTATAAATGCCACCATCAAAGCTTAGTGACAGGTTTTAGTAGTAAAGAAGCGCTTCTTTTATCGCTAAGACGTGTAGGTACAGTGGCGCCTTCGCATTGTCAGAACAAGCTCTTTGTCAGCTAATCAAAGACATAAATTCACACTAAATTGTCATTCTGAAGGAAAATTATATAAAAACACGCTACAAAACTGCATAATATGAAATCCATAAAGGTGTGTGGTGTGTTTTTGCAATAGTCAACAATGTTTATAGTACATGTAACGCGTCAACGAACTACTACTTATTTACCAATGTGCATATGCAATATTTAACATTACCGTTATCATATTTAGCTATGTATTTCATCAAAAAATTAAACATACCTATCAATCAGTAATACTATTAAATTTATTTACCAATGTGCATATGCAATATTTAACATTACCGTTATCATATTTAGCTATGTATTTCATCAAAAAATTAAATATACCTATCAATCAGTAATACTATTAAATATGCTGACTGCAACGAAATAACAATTTCCAAACGCTGTAATCTTTATAATAAGGAACACATTTAAGTATGAAATTAAGAGTTGGATGGAAAAAAGTGCAAAAATCATAAAACAAAACGACATTTATTTACTTTATTTGTTTAAAAGGGTAGAATTTTTATGAGCTCCTCAGCTCCTGTTTTTTTCTCTTATCTACTCTGGTGCCATCAAGAAAACGGTAGTTAGGTATTTGCTAGTACGTTAGCTTGGTATGCGCTGATTTTATCTTTATCGTCCATTTACATTATCCTTGATGCTCCTTTTCCCTTTTAACGAAGACGAAGCGAGTAAAAGACAAGACCCAAACCGTGTTTTCAGCAATGACACAAGCTTTTCGATGTGCAAAACATGTCATTTTTCATGTTCCTGCAGAAAACAAGCACGCTTGTAGTTTTACTTGACTTGGCTGTTTATCGAAACAAAAACAAAAGAATCGGCTAACGTCCTCGCCAACTATGTACCTTTTGTTAGAGACAATAGCAATCTTTTAGTGGTGTAGCAACTAGTTTGCTCGGAATTTCATTGAGACGAATAACTAGGACTGTTACAAAACTTCATATGGGCCCGCAACAATTCTACTACTGAATATTCATGTTACAGTTAACGAGAATTATTTGAAGAGTATTGCTGCAGTTTTGTATGCTGCTCACTATGGAAGTTTTGTGTTTGCATGCAAGAATCTTATTTTTGTGATGTGGAATCTTTGTAGGGAAGGGATCAATCAGTTGTCAATTCAATGCTCAAAAATGGTGCATGGGAGGTAAGCGAGTTTTTGGTTCACGTGCCTTTTTTAAAATGGTCCCTATTCAACGATCCTATAAATTGAGAAAACACATTTCGGTGCCTGTAAGGAATGGAAATCTAGATTTGGATGAGGGTGCATGAGTTTCATCAAAGACAAAGATATCCACGATGGACTAATGCATATATGTACGTTTAATATATTAGGCAACAAACAACCAATTTTTGCTATTAAATTAACTTACTTTTATTACAACTCTGTTGGAGATCTGTTGCAGTTATGAAGATTATGTACGATCTATAGAATACCTCATCAGAGTTTTGAAAATCTACCAATTTTGACAAAATTTCATATGATTAGTCTGCAGGCAAGGTATTTTCTTTAAGGTGGACAACATGGAGCCCTGCAAATGTACTGTACCGTGTAGTACAGTGAGCAGTGTAGTGTGATGTACCTCGTTTTTGACTTTCATCCGAGTGAATATCATAACTTGTGGCGCAATTGTAACTTAATGCAGTAATTGACCATCCCATCCTGCCAGGTGTCATCTTCATCCTTGATTCATCCTGCTTTTGTGTTCTGGTAGTAGTAACCCACGCATATCCGCATTTCGGGAGGACGGTACCTATATTAAAACCAATTTACAGAAATAGAGTACATATTAAAATTGAAAAGAGGTAGAAATGATCATTGCCAATATAAAGTACATAAACAGCATAAAAAATCAAAAAGGATGCGCATCTAATTCCAGTTTCAATCACCTTATTAATCGAAGGAGTGATGTATCCCAGGCTGTGTGAGTTATTGTTACTTGGCCGGCAGATATCAAATATACAACATCTCTTTCAATGTAAAATACTGTAAATATGAACAATGAAGAAGTATCATTGCTTGTTTGGATTATTATTGTCGTGTAATTGTCATCGCCAGATTTAAATTAGCAATTGAAGAATTATGTTACCACCCATTACGGTGAGAAATAACTCCATGGAGGAGTTTCTTCACAAAGCGATCAAGATCATGTTATTGCCGCAATCTCTTTTCGTGATTGGTTTGTTTATCAGTCTCTCCCTAAGGAGTACTCCATTAACCTATCATTTTTATTAGTGCATCAATCAAATCACGGTTAATTATGTAGCCAATTTTACACAAATCTCATTCTCTATTTCGTCTCGAAACTTATTAAGGTTTATATGACCATTATTTGATGTGACGGTAATGAACAAATACATTCGCATTATCGTAAAAAAAGTGGTTGACTTAATGAAGAGCCGACTTTGCGAGCAAGTGCTTCAGGGAGTGTATAGTTTTAATGTGACTGATTTACACAAGCCAATAAAAACGTTATTGAACTAAAAGCATGTCAGCAAAACTCCATTGAAAAGATGTCACTTGACATTTTTACTATTTTAATTTTTCTTTTGCAAATGTTTGAGCAAGGTGAAAATCCATAACGGGAGATTATTTAAGAATGAGTGAAGAATAATAAGAACAAGACAACAAGATATATCTAGATCTGTTCAATGGCAGGTCTCTACTTGATGTTGTCTTGCTGTTTGGAACGGTGAGCTCTGAGGATGACGAGGGAATGATTTGCATAATGTTTCAATTTACCACCATGGTAATGGAATCGGCTAGAGGTGGACTGGTTCTTTATTTACTCGCATTTAAATGATATTGATTTTTACGGGTTGTGTAATTAAATCATTTATTGCCCATGCAAGACAAATATGGCAATTTGTTACTGAAGCAATGCATGTGACAATTGTTTAAAAAATACTAATGCTATTGAAGCAAGTCCTTTATCAGAACAACCTCATGAGTGCCGCGAAACGCCAACTGGTGGTAGGGTAAAAATAGTAATTTTCGTGTCCTGGTGATGGGATGATACATTTAATGACATCCCTATAACAATCACTTCTCTTGAAGTATACAACGACCATTACCATGTGCACCGTTATTGTGGTGGTTACATCTTGTCTTGTTTCTCAGGCCATTCAAGTGAAATTGCTCTTTTGTTAGTTTGCTTATTAGTAAAACACGATCAATGTGGGCAGAAGAAATAATAAAGATAATTATGGCACTGAAATGAAGGTCGAACAGGTATCAAGAAAATTTAAAAAGTCTACTTTTTTGGTTCGTCTTCATCACGGTAATCATAAACGTAATGAACAACACGCCATATTGATCACGGTAGCGTGTAACATTTTTTTTCCTTCGAAGACTCTCGGGTGGAAAATAATCATAATGATGAGAAGGAGAAAAAAAATACGTCCGTGCAATGTCAACCAAACTGGCCAAGTAGTAATAGCATCTTGTACATCCGACTTATTAAGCGCATTCATGCAGCGTACATTTGCATAAAAATGCACAAAAACGCACTTTGCAAAGATGATAAACCTTTTTATGCATACTTAAAGCAGAGCTACTGTCAATCTGCAACGAAGGCAAAAAACGATGTCAGTGTGGTTTTGATGTACACGTAAGACGATCAAAAGTCACCTCCAATGGAGTCTACTAAGCTATTAGAGAAGATGAAGAACACCTGAATTCCTACTTGCAAACACAGTGTAAATGCAACTACTACTGTTTGGTGAGATTTCAACCGGACCGCTTATGACTTAAGGAATAAAAAATATATAAAGCTGTTCTTGTTCTAAATTGGCGATTTTATAGTAACAGTAATATTCTTCAAGTAGAGGATCCAAGACGAGGTGGGAATGGATGCATCTGTTTCACTCCTTTAATGTTAGATCATTTTTAATATGTTGGCTGGTATTGTATTGTAGAAGAGCAATCTTAATTTAATGTGAGTTGCGAAGCTTCTTAGAAATCGAAGGTGAAGTGACAGGTGTGTATCGGTGGTTCCTTTTTGGAATCTGGTTTTCGGGATCGTTAGAGTGATAGTTTATCCTAAAAAATATTTTGCAATGAATGGGCTTGTGTTTTCTTGCATGTTTGGAAGCATAGGTATACTCAACTATTTCACCTTGTATTGTTTATACGCGTACTTGTAAGCCCTGTTTTGTCTATAAGAGTCTTATTTTAACTCTTGCGTCTTTCATTTTGAAGGTTTGAAAAACAAAATGGTAACAGAAAGAATTAATTCCTTTCCTAAACGAGTCTATAAAGAGTATGTGGATTTCATACTATTCGGCCAGCCGACAAAGATTTGATTGTTTTATTTTCGCGAAAATGTTTGTGCGAAATGAAGCAGATGCTGTGATTCGGTTGTGAGTTAATACACCTGTCCTGTCTTTTTATTAGAGAATAAAAAATCCTACTGGCAATAAACGGTCACACTTTTGAAAAGGTCGTGTAACCTTTTCCACAATAAAAATGAATCGGTGAGACATGCGTTATTAATAAACCAATCTTAAATGCTTCCCGGGCAAGTCGTATTTTTCACTGTTTGCAAAAGAATTTCTACGAATTTTTAACTTATTTGCAAGATTGTGGAGATATGTCCCACGTTCAATTACGCTCATCGTCTGTCATAATTGATTCAACTGAATGACATTGGAATTCTAATGGGGTTTAGTTCAATTATCGTAATTTATAACGTCTCTGGGTAATTTTGCTTACACAACTGTTTATAGGCAGTTGTCGTGATTTTGTATGTGTGCGAGACAGGTTTATAGAGTTCAAGAATAATGGTTCCTATTATCGCTTGCCACAACAGGTGAATTCAGTCGAGAGCGAGATGAAGAGTGGTTTTTTTGTTAAAATGTTTGTATGCGTAAATGTCCATCAGCTTATGGCATCAGCCTAACCCTAACCTGTTTGATTTGTGTAGCTGGTTGACTTTGACTATTGTATTTACCGTAAAAGGAATTGCAACGTTCAATCGCAATAACCAGGATTCGATCAATATGAGCAATCTTGCGCCAGACACAGACAAACAATCAATGGACATATGAGAAAATAATAATTTCTTATCGGCTATTGCCAACCTGTCACGGAATTTATTCATTTATTTTATTTGTACGTGGTAATTGCGTCGACGAGTGTGGAGTGCAAATTGATCGTTTTGTCCATACCAGTATTAATTTCACCAAGTGCTTGTGCAGATATTTATTTTTGCACAGAAATAGCTTTGACCTGAGCTAAGTCCCTGTTTTATGTATTCGTCGTGCAAGTTAATTCATTGCACTGTTTATTATGCTGGAATTAATCTAATCAGAAATTTTCCATAGGCATTAGTCATTAAACAAACAATTGTTACCGAGAAGAACAGTTTCTGATAATCTGCGTATTGTGTTTTTGCACCGGTTGCAGTCATTGGCACACAATACCAAACCTCTACGTCACAATTACTCCCTTTAAGAATGTAGTTGATTTTGATCGATGAATTTCGAGACGTAAAAATTTGCAGATGAGCAGTTTCAAGCTTAGAGTCGTGCACAAAAGTCTTTGGCTGGTGAATTGATACTTCTATGAGCCACTATAACTTTATTTGTTGCGTGCATTGTTCCGTTTCGTTTTGTTCCATCTTGCTTGTTAACACATACCATATACAGTTTGTTTAACGAATATTGATTTGATTTGATGACGGCGATGACCCGGTCCTGACAAAACACAATGATCGTATGTGTGGGTTAATTGTATAATATGCTTAAATAAAGGAAAAAACACAAGTCACGTTTCTAGAATCAAAATATTGTGGATACGTTTTGGTATTATTACAGATTGTATTTTTAGGATGTTGATCATGTCCCGTATTGTCTTAGGAAGAAAAAAAATCAACAAACAACGAACTGCAAATCTGCAAAACCTACCTGATTTGAATAAAAACACAATAGGTCAAGGGAGAATAGAAATACTGCGAGCAACCTGTTGGGAGTGTTGATCCGATGATTGAAACTACACGCATGTTTGGTATGATTGTGCCAAAAACATCGTTCTGTTGGTATNTGATTGAAACTACACGCATGTTTGGTATGATTGTGCCAAAAACATCGTTCTGTTGGTATCATTAATAACCCCTTCGCAAATCCGAGCAGTCATGATGTCACCGCGGCGCAAACTTTTAATCTGATGACTTTACTTAAATAAGCCTCAAGAATGTGTTTGGTTTGTGATGAATCTCTGTTGTTTGACCATGTTCTTTCAAAATTTTCCACAGCCGTCGTGAGAATACGGCTAACTGTGGTTTTTTGGCTGCTACTCTCTTATCAAGTCTATCATTTTTGTGTGTTGCATTTGTGTCAGTGGCTCTGATGTGGTATTGATGCAGCGGTTGCTTATTATGAAATATGTTTTTTGAAGAAAAGTAATTTCAACTCCTCCTGTTTGCTTGTCACCAAATAAATCCTTGTGCACTTTTTTTTGTTATAGCCGAATCCAAGTTTTCTTTATTATGATAGACACACAAATTGAGCAATCAATTTGTTTGCGTGTGCAAATAATAATATGGAAGTCGCGACGCATTGCCCGTTGCATAAAGACTGTGCGTAGCATCTATTAAAATTACGTTGCACTTCACAAGTTCATCAATGAATGTGGTTAACAAAAGAAGAAAAAACCCTGAGCGTTGCAAGAGGTGAGACAAGAGATGAGAGTGGTTTTCTTAGGATTTGTTTAGTTATTTTCTTTTCGACTTAAAAAAATACAGACCCAGAGACTGGATGCTTGACGGCCAACTGTAAGTAATTGTCAATGTACTTAGTAAACATTTTTGGCGTAATACAGCAAGTGAATGTAAAAAAAATGAGCAAATTCTTTTTCAACTGTTTGCTGCTGTTTCGTGATTGTTTGATGATTTTTTTTGTTAAATTCTTTATCAAGTATGCAGTAATGAAACATGACACCTTAACACGTACAATTTAAATTACAATTATCACAGATTTTGCGTTGAAGGTAGAAATGACATGTTCCTTTGTCATGAAATATGTCATTGCTCATTATCCATTGTTGGCCATAATCGTGCCTGGAAGTTTATGTGCGTACGTTTTATTCATAAAAATGGAGTTGAAAGGCTAAACGATTGTTTGGCAGGAAAACCGTTTGAATGAGAGTTGACCATGAAACCTACATTCGAATGAGCTGTGACCATCCATGGAGTATTTCGAATTAGTCACACACTTACAATTAATGAACTACCAGTCCATGGAATGGTCAACTGTTATTTGCAAACCAAACAAGATGTTTGACTGATGATGTAAATTGCTTAGAAGTTGCGAGTATTCCTTCGTGTTAAGACATTTGATTCGGCCAAATAGGAAGGTTAATTAGCATTTTAAGGAGAGATTTGTAATTACAAACTAAATTTGTAGTTTGATGCCAGTAACTAATCTGATATTGCCTCTACATTAAACTACCATCACCTGCAAAATTTCTTTAAATCTTATTGATCACATTTTAAAGTGTGGGTTACTAAAATTTCTTAAAATGATTGCAAATTTTGCCACCCGCATCCGGTCTTATATCATTTCTAATCAAACAACATCATCTCTGCAATAATAGTAGGTTTTAAAAGATATTTAGAGGGTTGCATCACCCATTCCGTAATGGTGTACGAAGAAATGAACGAAACATTTCATTATGTACCCCATAAACTTCACTGCAATGACAACCGATGATCATCTTTTAGTTGTAGGATGTATGCACAGTTATTTTTACGAGATATCAATAAGCCATTTTTTTCTCTCGACAAAGGAAGGCTGCGAATCTGTTGTATGAGGATCCATATCAATAGCTCCAATCGCCGAAAGGTGAGGTCATCAGTCTATGTGAGCGATTTTTTTCTTTCAAATTGTTACTAGAAGATGTTGAAAATGATAAAATAAAAATTAATGGCAGGTATAACCTCTTACGTAGCCATAGTCACACACGTAATGTTCAACAGGAGATTACATGATTTTCATTGTGCTCAATTGCAATCAGAGTCAAATGGTATTGATAAATGCCCTTATAATGTGTATTCAGTGAGATCGGGCAAGAGTAAAGGAACAATATTTTGCGTGGATGGCCGAATCGCGATAGCCATATTATCGCGGGTCTAAATTTGAACAATTGAGACAGCATCATCTTATCTGACAGCTTATTAAAAGGTGTTCCTCTCTTCCTTTTCTGGTTACGAGTATTGTCATAAGACAGACCTCTCTCATCATCACCACCACTACTTAACTACTCTCACTTAAGATGATTCCAATCATTAAACTCACTCTCCCTCTAAATATCTATTTACGTACGCATCAAATAATCTTGACACAGTTACTATTTCCTCGAAGAAAACTAACAAGAGGATTGTCTCTAATTAATATGTAATGTGAGAATAAAAAGATAAATGAAAGTAAGGATGAAAACAATTAACTGGTGAGCTCAATTCAATAAGGTTGTGCTTTACCCTCAGCTCCTCTCTCCTCTTGTGAAGATGAGTTCTTGGATGCCTAAAAGTATTCGATATACTTCCTTCATCCTTTGAACCCCAATTGATAATTTTTAGCGTTTACTTTAAATTCTTGCTGTTTCAAGGTAATTGGGAAACTTCATTCTGGATCAGGACCAGCGATGTGATCTTGATCCCACGTGGTTTATACTTGTTTTTACGTTAAACTTGATGGATGATGGCATTCTTACTACAAAAGTTGGAGGTGCGCTTTGTGAGTTTTCCAACACGCATTATGTTTTAAGATGATAATTATAGCATAGCATATTTGGAATATTTCCGCTACGAACCAAAGCGCAATTATAGTACCAAAAACGATTTTATTGCTGAGGACAAACGATTGCACATTTTTTATTTGTTGGATGCGTACTCTGTAATAATTACTCACTTGCCATGTGCCCATCATCAAAATTGAAGATGACAACATTCTGATTCATGATGAATGATCCCTCTCACAGGTCTCTAAATGTTGTGTATTTAGCTGCACATAAAATACAATTATGGCCTAGTAAAATAACATTACCCAAAAGAACTGATGATGAGGGCCGTTTCAGGCCTTTTCCTCTCTCCTACTGTACTATTAAATTGCTACGACTAACGCATCGTAATAAAAGTTTAAAATGTTTTGTAAGACTCAACCTTTTATTGCTATTTTTTGCTTTAATAGCCATATTGTAACAGTATAACACTTGTAATTTCTTAATTCCATAAAAACTCTCGTAAAGTAATTCATTAGCCGAAGAAGTCCTCTAAAATTCCAATTAACCACATTAGAAATGTGCATAAGTAATTGTGTGCCACTTGTAAATAAGGTGCTGCTCCTGGTGCAAAATCTACAACACTTAAATCTCTGCAAACTTCTCCCCGACCACTTCAACTGTCAGTTGGACATAACGTAAATTTTTTTGATGGTTTTGGCACGCAGCTGTATCGTGAACTTGTCTGTATAAGAATGCCTGCATTTTTTTCAAAAAAAACTATCAAAATGGCATTACATCACTTTCATCTTCATTCCATCTGCCGAGAATTCTTTTGTTAAAAATTTTATGAGCTTGTCTTTGATCATGTTTAATTCTAACTTTGACCTTATAACAAAAAGGCTATGTACACATACAAGTAGACGGGGATGTAACAATTAATGCATTTATCAACTTTTAGCTATAAAAATTGTTCTCTCTAATAGTATTCACATGAGCAATCAACATATATATTTTTAAAGAAGTAGCAAGGATTTTGTTTATTTACCATAAAAGTTTAGAAATGAATTATGGGGTAGGTGAGGTAAAAGGAAGGGTTGCTTCAATGGCGGTGTGCACATATTGCAATAGTGCAAAATGCATGCATTTTTTGTATTTTATAAAACAGTAACAATCAAATCAGCAGGAACATTGAAAATATTTGTCGATCGTGTTGTATATGATATTGAGGAGGCTTAACTGTTTGGCTTCTTGTTCATTGCCAATATTGCGTGCAGACGGGAACAAATGTCACGCAATAAAATAATAACTGGCTTTCCTCTCTGAAATGGTGCGAGGAATACTACTACCACCCGTGTCACGAAATGTCACGACGGTAACTCATTGAAATATTTTTTATGTATATTTTTTTGGGTAATTACTCAATGATTAGCTTAACCAATGGCCCCATTAATTTTATTATTCCGTATTTGTGGAAAAGGCGCATGATGATGAACTGTAAACATGTATGTTTTTTAAAAAATGTTCTCGTTTCGTATTAATGACTTTTTTTATTCTACTTGTTTCTTTTGAGGAATCTTCCTATGAGGCAACTCTTTTAATTACAGTCGTTGTTTAAATAATTTGCACTAATTATCGAAT
>JAAXOA010002046.1:0-14147 GCA_036561885.1 Salina celebensis | reverse complement strand
CACAAAAAACCTGGCACTACATGGGCTCCAAAGAGATAGAAGAATACAATCTACAAAAACGACAATATGGAAGTAATAAGCGTAACTTGTGCATATGACCAATGTCTGGAATGCCCTTCTATCTCCCATTGATTCGGAGAAAAGTTATTTATTGTTGACAGTGGGGGTTCTTATTGACAAATTATGTTGTCCATGCAAAGGTGCACAAAAACAGTTCTGATTTGTTGAAACATCGACTGGTATTTCCTGCTTACTATAAATACAACGACCGTCATTTAGTTTATAACTAATATGGATCTACCGAATATCTTGACGAGATACGAGAGGAGGAGCTACCCGCTTTTTGCAACTGTTTGCATAAGGGAGAAAGGAGGAAAAATAGAAAGAAATGTCAACATCCAAGGACTTCTCGACTTCATTCCCAAATCGATGAAAAGAAAACAAGCCTTTCACATCAGAACAGTGGGAAAAATAACATATTGTCACTATACGGCCACAGACGAAATAACAGGAAGAAAAGAAATCTTTTTCTGTTGATCTGTTAAAATGAGGACAAATTCAACAAAAAAAAGTAACCTACAAACGAAGAAGTTTTGTGGCTTCTGGTCCTGTATTGCTTTCCTAAAGAGAAATTGGTATTCTACCTCCTTCCGATTATCGTCATATTTGTCAAGAAAGTTTGGAAAGTTTAATATAATTATAGTTGATTATTCAAATATTTACATCCGTTGTTTGTTTATCATTATGGCTTATTACTTTCCACATAATTTCTCTAATTTGTAAACTGTGATCCCATTAGTGAATTGTAATTCTGTTTGTTTATTTACGAACATGTAATTTACAATTTGCTGATTGTGTTGGCAGACTGCATTTCACACGGAAATATTTTACCTGAGTAATTTTCTGGCATCAATCACGGGAAAATACACTTTTTGCAGTTTTCAGTCTCTATTACCATAAAAATTTATGAGTGATCTTTGTGCTTGTGATTGTAGGTTAGTTTGCATACAAACATTATGTTGAAACGATAGTCTCCAGGGAGAAGCAAACCATCGAAAGGCACAGGAAGATAAAGTACTAGTTTGGGATAGAAAACTAGCTATGAGCCAACGTTGTGCTTGGATGAAGATACCACCCTATCCCTATGGCTTTAAAGTATTCGTGAAACCTTTCTGATTTTCTAGTTTCTGGCTTTTCATTTTAATATGCCTTCAGAAGTAATAGAAAAAATGTTACTGACAAAAGTATACAAAAAAAGCTGGATAAAAAAGTATGCATTTCAATGTGAAAACACTGACAAAGAAAAGCAGAGGAACAAAAATTCACTAGTTGGATAGACACATAGAAAAACACATCAGTTCGAAATCGCTTATGCATGTAATCATCCACTAATGTAACTTTTACATTCCGCCCATTCCTTCCACTCTTTTAATGTTTCACAACGTGGTGAACATATAAAAGCAAAACCATATTAGGCGATATACACCCACCTTTCACCGTAATATGTATCCCTCTGGATTTTTTATTTTATTTTATTCACTCGACAACCCAGTTTTCGCAACTAATAGTATGGTTCACTTGAAATTTTTTTCCACGAAAAACACGTATGCAAAAATAGTTCACGTCTTTCTCCTGGAATGAAAAATCTGGATGAAAATAGGTTCAAACGACGGCCTGCCATGCATATGTATCATGTCACTATACTTTTTCTCCTTTCTCAGCATCCCGAGAAAAGCTTCTATATAGTTGAGGAAGAAGGTGAAGAAGACAGCGTATTATCCAGTCTACCAGTCATGCAAACAAGTAGCGAGAACAGCAAATCAGATCGTTATATCGCCGCATAAAACCTATTGTGTGTGTATACATGTGTGGATGCCTGTAAGACAGGGCCCAAGTGAAGTGAGCTAGGCAGAGAATGAGATGGAGAGAAAGCTATGCACATTAGGGATACTTATGCATGCATGCTTGCATTCACATATTTGCCAGAGTGCGAGAAAACCGCGGTAGTACACCGACGAATCAAGAAGAAAAAAAAGGAGATGAACGGGTGAAAGTAAAACTGATGGATGCATAGTAGTATATAACTAATATGGGAGCAATATCACACTCGGATGTTTATGTAACACTCATGTGAGAATGTGTGCGTGTGTTACTCGTCTGTGTGCAAATGTCCCCGAAATTGTCATAGAAATTGTATAATTTTAAACAAAGCAAAGCCCCTGATAAAATGTGAGGAAATGTTCTCTGTGTGAACTGGAAACACTGAGTCAGCGTTTTTTACAGCTTTGCCGTTTCAGCATCTGAATGTGAGTGGTTCCTTGGTTGGCGGGTATTATGGAGGATTAAAGACTCAATGTGTTTGGATAATGTTTGCGCTTTCACCAATATTCTCTTGGTAGGTTGTTATCTTACAAAAAATATGCATACTGGGTATAACGCGGTTGGAGAAAGTAGCATGGATAAGAGGTGCATAATCTTGTGAGTAGTCTTTGGTTTCTCTGCGTGTAGAACAATGGACGCAACTCTGTTATAGGATCAACTGGGTGCAAATGATTGAACGGGTTACCAGCTACCAAAGGTTCTTATTCGAAGTTTTTTTCTCTCTTTACATTCTCTAAGAGCAAAAGGGGAATGAAAATGTATAGGGTGGCAAAAGAAAATTTGTACGTGAGCTGAAACCCATTTTGATCATTCTGTTGGCCTTGCATACGGAATGATTTGAGGGTATTGTGCAAGCACACGAGAAAAACGTTTTCTCTTTTTTAATACTTTTAGAGGAAACCTCAAAATGGATTATTTAGCTTCTCATAAACAGTCATCAGCTTCACCTAAACATACATAAAAAGGGTTAGACGAATTGAGACATTTATCTTGGGAGTCTCTGATTTTTCAAAAGGAAAGGTTTCAAACGAATTGGAATTTTAGGGTTAAAATGCCTTGAGATTGTCACGTTCAAACGAGGGTTTTAAATATACCAAAGTCAAAAGATGAAAGGACCTAAACAAAGCAAATAAGCATTTTTGAAGGTATTTAGAAACTCCACATTCTTTTGTAGTATTGATTCTCTGGAAGAAATTCTTGATTAACTAGTGCCAAGCGTTTTATTTCAAATTCTTCTTTCACTCCCAGGACTTCAAAGAACACTTAATATTACAAAGCATTCCTAACTATGTGCTTATTTAAGCATGTGGTCTCAACGCAACTACATTAGCTTAATTGTAAGTCAACAACTTACCGAGTTTCTTTCAGTCTTCATCTTGATAATGTGCACAGTTCAATTGTAAATTCCATACTGGTTTTTATAACTTGATTCACAATTTTCTCTCACTTGCCGTTCACTTTCAATTCACTTTCACTCAATATAATCTTATCCCCTATTTGCTTAACGAATCTGTTTTCTTGCGAGAGTATAGGTCCTTGTCCTTGTAGGCATAATCTGAAAATAAAAAATAACACAAAAATTTTAGTATAATTAAAAAGAAAATCAGATGCATGCATGCAAAAGAATTGACTTCTGAACAGGTCGATGGCTATATTGACAATGACAACTATCATGCATCTATCAATGGTAATTTCAATATCTTTTAATACGCAAGAATTTTTCACCACTATACTAGGGTATTCATGAGATTGCAAACGGACGGTGATTGAGCCCTTTTTTCAAAATAAATTACCGAAACAATGTCCATTAAGTAGATTATTGTTTGCCTCAAATTGGATTAAATGTTTTATCAAATGGCGAATTTAGTCAAGTTTATGTATGAATTCATATTAGCGAAAATAATACTATCATGTTGGTAATGTTAGTATACACACCAACGAGATCTTGTATGGCTTTTAATTATCCGTAGTATTCTTAGATTCATGGACTGGGTAGTTTCCATAATAAAAGAAGAATCACCAATATTATATTACACAGCGCATGTTTTATATATGCAATGCATACAGCATAATATAATATATAAAACATGAAACTGATATGATTATATTAGCAGCATACACAACTCATCGCTCAATATGTTTGATGGAACAATATTACATAGGAGATAGATTCATTGTTGATTGTTAAATAAAATATATTTAATCTTTATATGAAGCAGAAATGTATAGAGTATCAAATAACAAGATAATGTGCGTCACATTCAACGCTTCTTTTCATGTTTTTCGAATGAGTGACTCCTTTGTTATAAAAAAATCGACAATTCGAAGATGTCGCCAGCCAAACTTACAAACCTGAAATAATACATCATTGGTTTTTTTTCTCCTGTCAGACCAAAGCAGTGATAGGAAAAAATTGCTTCGACAAATTTAAGCTCTTACCAACTACATTTCTATTCAACATTATATAAACGTTGAATGTGATGCTTTACATGGAAGAAAGTGAGGAAACGCGTTCTCCATTCAACCAAGGAAAAAAATAATTCTCTGTTTTTTCACTTCCAATTTTCACCCGCTCATTCTCATCTCTCATCCCATAAAGCTATTCCAGGCTTGCCTGTTTTTATCAGGTTTATCCGCTTTTTTTTTCAAGACAAATTTGGGAATAAAAATGACCTTAATATGTCAATGTCTTGCTTTATTACATTAGATTTACAAGTAAGCTACATGATATTTGGCCTCTGAACCGCACAGTTGGCTTGTCCTGTGTGAGAAGCGAGAACACGTAGAACGTATTATATCAAATACAGCAGAAAACTAGGACCATAAAAAAGAGTGAAAGTAACAAAGGACAGAGTTATGTGTAAAAATATCAGTAAAACGGGACGAGATCAGCTACTCAGGAGATTAGATGCAATGAATCAGAAGCAAGCTTTCTTTTATATTTTATGACACCGTATTATCATGAAGGATTCTGCTAAAAAATCTCACCTGGAAAAGCTTTTCAAATAATTTATTCCCTATTTTGCATTAGTTTGAAAGTTTACAGGGATGATATCTTTTGACAACACAGGCGGTTTTATGGGATCCAGCTTGATACCTTATCTGATTGCTGCAAAGGAAGGAGTATTTGTCTTGAATATCATGTCTTCCCTATTCATTTCCAACTTTCCCAGTTTTGTAAATATTGCAAAATATTCATAATATTATAGGGTTTTTTAAAAAAATTCATTATAATTACTATGCTAATTAGTATTAGTATCACAATGTTGTTTATGTAAAGCAGCATGATAAAGCGATACCACTATGAAACTAAACATTTAATTCTAGTTTTGAAGTTTGCTGTCATCTGTGTGTCTTCAGTCAACCTACATTTCGCTTAATTTCCCTTTTCTTCATTCGTGTATTCAGGCGATATCAAGGAAAACTCATTAAGCCCGTAATCAATTTTGGTTCACTTAAGTCAACCAAGTGAAGGCGAAATGCAAGTTTAAAATGTAATTTTGATAAAGAAAACTTTCAATTATGAAAGTTATTTTGTGGGATCGTCTTTTTGCACCGCGACATCAGGCAAGAGCGAAGGTTAGTTAATGAGGAAACAAGACTGTAAAATTTTCCTTAATGTCTTCTACAGTGAACAGCTACAAACCAACGGAAACTTAAAATGTAAGCGAAAACCTACAACCCAATATCCGTTCATTCGCGGTTTTCTGCAACATCAGCGTGTTTCTTCACTCTGACATGGAGCATCTCGCATATATCAGCATAATAATATACTAGATGATCAAGAGACTGCCAAGATTACTCATCTCTGCTCGCTCACTCATCATCATCACAACAAAAAACTTGAGCTCACCCAATGCTACTTGAGAAACTTTTGGTAAAAGGTTGAGCTGATTATGCAAAATGGGAATGTTAATAGTAAAAGTACTGTTATTGCCCTTCAGGAGTAGGACGAAATCTGATTATACTCTCGAAGAGTGTGCGGCACTACATATTACGCTCATTACGCATTTCAATCTTAACTTCAAAGAAGCTCTCATCTTAGCCTATTCTATTCCAAAATGGCTGTAATATGCACAAAACCTCCTATTAAACTCCAACAATCACAAAGTTTGAGGATGAATCTAAAACGTAAATAATACATATGCTATATACAGCAAAAGCTTTCAATCTTACAATTACCGGTGTTCTTGTAAATGGACTGAGTTTACCAGCATTCAACGCTCAAACACTGTTTGCGTAAAAAACATCAATAACATTGTGTTAATGACCACCAACCCAAGATATGAGGAAAAACAAGCACCGAGTACGAAAAGTGATAGGTGACAGGATGGAAAGTCAATTTGAAAGGTAAGAAGGATGTATTTTCTACCCGACATATGAAAAGAACCGCAAAAATGATATAGCGGACAGACACAGGAAATTAACAACATGAAGGTGTATTTACTGCTGAATTGCCGATTTCTTTGTTGCGACGCCTTTGCAGTTTTGATGAACAAAACCAGATCTTAAGTTTCTTCTTAGTGCCGGCCAATTTGCATTATAGCATTCCCTTCCTAGTTCCTTCCTCGGCAATATGTACACATATTATGTTGTTTTTATACGTATTGATAAAGTAAAGCGCATTAGTTATGCGCATTCAAGAAAACGTCTTCACGAGAGATTTTGTGAATGATTTATTCCCATGATATAGCTGTAGATGAACTTTCTTTACATATTTTTGACAGGTATCATGATGTATTTTTTTTTTCTTCAAGACAGTTCTCAATGAAGTAGTGATGCAGAAAGAAACTTACTATCATCGAGAAAATAAACTTACTGAAGAAGAACTAGCAACAATTTTACAAACCAAGCCTAAAAGAAAACAGACAGTGATAAAAAATGTTTCACAAAAAAAGTAGTCCATGCTTGACATCACCTTTTTGTCTACTTGTGGTATGCTGTTCTCAACAAATCAAGAGAGAGATGCTACTTTTTCTGTTTGATGTTAGTAAATAAAAAAAATACACGGGCAGTTAGATTTTTTTTGCATCATGACTCATGACAGTATATTTTTCCGTTTGAAACATCACCACCTCTTGTCTTGAGTCTTGAGGCTCTCGCCATGGGAGATTATTCGATGATCCATAACTATCCGGCTGACACAAACAGTGCATTTTCCGTTATAAACTGTCTTCGGTTGTTTAACGCTTTTTTATATTCTAGCCAAGATTTCCTGTTTACAAAAACACCATTCTTTGAGTACAAAGATTTTATAGCTGCAAGTCCATTCACAAAACAAAATCGCAAGGTTTGTGCATTTCTCGTTGTAGATATGAAAAAATTCCAATATAAATATTCATATTTGTCAGGAACAGTCGTATCCACATGTTTATGACGTTTTTTTCTGATAAACGTTTGAGGAACAGAGTATTATATAGCCATCATCAAAATTCATAAAATATGCCAGTCGAGTCTTTTCTCACATGAATACTGTATACAACAGGTGTAAGTTCAGTAGGGAAAAAAGGAAAAGTTCTAGGTTAAACTACTGATATACATGAAAAATCAAGTAATAGACATATTAAGGAAGGCAGACAGAAAATATCATAAACAGAATTTTGGGAGAAAAGATTTTTTTATAGATGTGTATCCCACTTTGTTCAAAATATTTTACGATTGTTAGGATATGTGTCGCACAGTTCCCGTTGCTATCATCATGTAGTGAACATAAATTCTAAACAATAAAGGAAGAACAATGGCTCTGCGGAGCAAAAAACAACACATGTACATATCTTCTAATCGCCAATTTTTTTTATCAAATGAAGGGAATTGTTCAAGAGTATGACCTACAAAAGATTGAAAGCAGACTTTTGTGTGTATCAATAACGGAGAACCAATGTTAACAAGAACTTCCTTTTGTGATATATAGACTTTTTTGGGATTTTATTTTAGTCTGATGTGAATTTGTAATTTTATAGAAGCATCAATTTCTTTCCTAAAGCTGCTACAAGAAGGAAATATGTTTTTTTAGAATGGGAGTAGAACACTTGACATTCTAATTATTTTCCCCGACAATAGAATCTCAGTCAAGTGGGGGAATTGAATGGAAGAAACCAAGACTAATTTGATTTGTGTCGACAACAAAAGCTGCTGTGACAGGTTATTACAAATTTCACTATGTACAGAACCAGCATACTCAATTCTAACAAAATCCTCGAACTCCATAGTATATCAACGAGCATCCTGGAAAAGACTTGTAAGCAAAAATGTAAACTCATCATAAGCAAGCGCCATGCAACGGTTATGGCTATATATAAATTTTCTTTCAATTTGGTGCTGCAAACTGCTCGGCATAGCATAAGGATAAGGATATGTATAATGATTGATGTTATATTGTTTGTTTGAGTAGTCTATCAATAATTTTGTTATTTACATCATTTGTACACCTACAAAATTGCAGCTGAATGTAGGTCTAACTCATTAACCATTTTACCATAATGAGCTTTAATAGTCGTAGAGATTGAAAGTATGAGGACCTCGTTGATGGTTGAATGTAGGTCTAACTCATTAACCGTTTTACCATAATGAGCTTTAATAGTCGTAGAGATTGAAAGTATGAGGACCTCGTTGATGGTTCAATTTTAACATTATTTACTGCCAAAAATACTTCACCGATTAAGATCGATAGTGTACGGCTTAAGGGAAATATTTTATGTTGTCAGAAATAAGATATCACAAGGATTACATTAGTAACACTATCTAATGTACAGAGCGTATGTAGTCAGTCAATTCATATTGATTCTGGTTTGAAGGCTCCTATACTGACGAGTGACAACCGTTGGCGGTGTAACCACAACAAAGTCATACAAAAGAATATTTTTACAGGAATGTCTACAATGCAAATTGAAGTGGTTTAAACAACCACACACACGGGTCAAGGAAAGCATGAAAGACTTGCAGGTTTTATGTTTAGATGAAAGGAAAATATAATAAGTCACAGTTTTTTCAAAATAACATAGTCATATTTTGGATCTGATGCCAATATTGTAATTTATCCCCAAAAAAGGATGTACTCAATTTTACAACCAAATTTTGAGCCTAACCTACACAAAACCTTCATCGAGTTTTACTTTACGTGCAAAGTTTGTGTTATATGCGAGTTTGAAACAAAGGTTTCATCTCTGCAGACTTGAGCTCCTGGCGTGGTTACTTTTTCTTGATTATAGGTCACGTGATCTTTTCAAAGCTGGTACTCAGATGAAGACAAAGTACGACAACATTGAATTTTGGCAAGATAGCCTCTGTAATCAGTACAAAAGCGTATGTTGGCGATGACTGAGATTTTTATATGCGTGTGAATTTCAGGTTTTATCGCTTTATCGTCACCTGAAGGTCTCTTGCTGACCACGCACCAAATAAAGTCAAATTTAACATTGAAAAATAAGTGCCTCCATTATTCTTGAATTGATTTGCTCAAACTTTAAACTTGTTTAAACTTTGTAGAGTACTTAAAATACTATTATTTACGAATGATTCATATAAGGCTGGTCCAATAAATGTTGGCGTGTTAATTACAAGAGAAAGTTGGTCTTGACGAGTGGCGTGGGTCACAAAATGGAAGATTGATGAACAGAAATATGACCAAGCAATTTTACATAAACATGCATGGGTATATAATACATATTTCTTGAGGCTTGTGTGTAGATCAAGTGACAACTCGTTAAAAAGTGATCAATGTTTTTTTTTCATTTAGACACATTATATAGCATTTTCTTGACATATCCATTACCAAACGAAAGAAAGATTTCTTTGTGAATTGCAACAAAAAGACCTTTCCAATAAGAGCAATGAACCAAGGAGAAACCATCGATACACATGTAATTTCATATAATAGCGTATACAAAAGCAAAGGCCTGGAAAATGCAGGCGTGCTTTCAATCTCAACTCTTCGCGCTTTTATCGAATATTACCTGTTTTCGTTAACTTGAAGAGCATAAAACATGGGAACATTTCAATTCCCTAAATGTCAACACATTCAACGGTTTTTATATAATTTGGAAAATCGAAACAGACGATCAAAACATGAATAGAACTGGAAGCAGCAGTTGCTGTTCAAGCCAGCATTTCACTAGATTGCATTTCAATCTGGTTTCATTTGACTACATGACTGGAGCTTTCAACCGATGCTTTTTTTACCTGAATGCACAAAAGGACACTATAATATGATTTGGAAATAGACCAATACCAATACTATACCGATGTAGGAATGCTTTGTAAGACTTCCCTTTAACTGGTTATTGCAGATTTGTTTATGGAGACGTCCTCCACTTAAAAAGATTTCATGAAATGGGCATATCATTTTGATTGAATATTTTCGACCCGATGAAACGATGAAACTTGCAATATGTTGTCTGAAGTTTTATATAAAGAAAGAAGAATTTAAATTTTGTGGATTTTGGTGCAGGCAATGAGATTTAAAAAAAAAATACGAGATGATGATGAGGACCATCCAGAATCCATACATAAGATACACTCCGAACTTTTAATCTAATATTTGGCTGCATCATGAAAGTTTCATTTTAACTATTTGTCGTTGTGTTCCATGCTTGAACAAGAACAAGGAGACTACATTTCTCGAAAATTCTGTTTGGTTTATTTGGAGGAACATATTCGCTTACAGCCATCATGAAACTAATCGAAGTTATCCGAACCTTAAACGTTTAAAGTCGTACTTCTAGATTACTAAGTTTGATGATGTGATGCACATTCAAATCCGGCTTAACCCTATACCCCTTCAAAATACTCAGGTTTCAATGCGCCTCAGTTGTCAAGTTCGCCCAAAATTATTTTTACTATTACAAACGAAAATAACAAATTCACGCCAACGCGTTCAAAATGTGCCTGAAATGCTATCAACGCAACGCATAAGCATGTTAACATTTCTCTTTTTTTGGAAACATCACCTCAAAACCTTAACATTTAAATTGCATATTTTTGGTTGGCATAGCACTTTGCGCATATTTAATTTTCATTACTATGCAACGGGTTTCGATTTTTCCTTTTTAAGCAATAAGGATGCTCTACAGATCATGACAAGTGTATGCAGATTTTTAAAAAAACATGACCATTAAAGTGGCATCACACCATATTCTATTTTTCATCTTGACGGTCATGAAACAACTTAACTTAAAGCCATCAACATCAAAATATTATTGATTTATATGCAAAAAACATACATGAACTAATCCGTAATACACCTCAAAAACTTATTTTAGAATCAACTGAAACACTGACCAATACAAGTAAAATATGTACATAGTACCAATCGTAAACATTTCTGTACTACTAAAATTAATATAATATGTAGATGACGTACATTTCTTTGTTTTAATGACCATTTTTGCAGTTCCCAGCCACAAAAATGTGTTATAAACAACATTCCAAAATACCGTATATAGGTCCCTTAAAGCGCGCGAACACAACAAAAATGTATAGCAGCGAAAACCTACCGAAGTACAGAGCATTGACCCACAGGAATCCAGAATAAACTTACATTTTCCTTTGTTTTTGTGAATAACAGTGGATTGTAAGAGGATTTTCTTAGTTTACATGAAACCCCGGTAGGAACTATCTCACTACATTTGTTAAAAAAGATAACCCAGTTTGTAATTTACAACCATCCGTTTTATATCAACAGCAAAATATTGCCGTAACAGATGCCGAGAATCATTAGCAAGCCATCTTTCATATATATTACAGTTAGATCTCTCATCCTCAATTTCCACTGTTGTCATAGCGCACATTCTATGGTTATGTCATGTGTCTTACGCGCATGGTTGTATGTTATGTCATAAATAAGTAAGATTACATAACTGCTTCCTATTATCTTGAACGCTTGTCTTGCGTTTGATCCTTCTTTACTCACAAAACTTCACTTTATGTCCATTTTGCACTAAAACTGCAGACTGCTTAGTTAATTCCATCCTTTTGTCTCCGGACTTTGCCTTGGTTAAACACGGTTTTTACTTTTTTATGACGAATATGAACATAATATGAACTGTCATAGATATAAGATTGCAAGTCTTGTGTTTGTGCGTGCGTACTCTATGTCGCAATTTAAGTTTAATGATCTCGACATGACCATTGCAGAAAAAAATGTGATTGCCAGTATGTTGAGATAGCCAACATAAAATTTTACGTGAGCTTTAAAGAGTTCCGTTTTCTGAAAGACCATAATGTAATCCCTAATTCCACTGTAATCTTTTACCTTCATCTAAAGTCGTTTGAATTACAGACAAAAAAAACTTGAGCAAATACGACACGAGCAGACAAATAAAATGAAAAATGACTTAACGTTTGAACGTTGTTTGATATAAAAGAATTCTCTGAATACTGATTTTGCTCAATCAATTTTGTGAGCAAACTGAAACAAGATAGTTGTCCAAAGACAAAAGTAAAGAACTTTTGTTGAAATGTTTTTAGAAAATTATAGCATATACAAGACTTTTCAAGAGGTTTTACTAAAGTATCTATCCTTCTTTCTCAATAAATTTTTAAAATATTTTTTCAGCTTTTACCATGAAATGACAAAATTAACCGAAGAATATGCAAATTTATATATTTACTGGTTATACAAATATAATATTTAGTCGAGTAAAACCTCATGTAATTAATTGTGTTTTATATAAGTTGTTTAATCGAACATAAGTAGAAGGAATCTCGATATCGATGTCCATGACTCAAAGTAGTTTATCCCGACCATTAATTAAAATCACAACGTTAGCATCCGGTTTTGGATAAATGCAACAAAATGACACGAAGCATGTGTCATTTACTATGGACAGGTACATTTGATGGATGATGGAAGTAATATTAGAGTTATAAGTCAAAATTCGGTACAAGGTACACCATATAAAATCATTCTTCAAACACAACTTATGCCATTGCGCTCATGCAACATCATCAATGTGTTATAGCATAGAAGAAATGAGTGTCTTCCGGTCTTGCAGCAAGAAAGCTTTTTGGGAAAATTATCAACATGCCAGAAGCTAAATTAAGAGAGTCAATACACTACTTTTTGTAGTGTGAATACAAGCGGAAAAGTGCATTAGCACATAAGTCACTTAACTGAATTCAGGATAGACCCATCCAAATCCTTCTTAACGCTTGGCAACCAAGAAAAGTAAAATTCATCAATTTGTGGTTAGCATGTACTCTTGAAACACGTTTGGTTGCGCCAGGAAGAAGAACCAGGGTTTTGGTTATGGCTGGTGAGAAACAAAAGCTTAATTGCTATTTATCAACCGGATTCCGTCAACAACGATATGAATATGGATGCCTGCTTTCCTTCGTATTCGCGGGGCATTCGAAGTGGGATTTTTAATCAGAGGGAACACATCCTGATAAAAATGTTTCAAACTACTCATTCAGCCTGTTTTTCCCAGCTTGTAATGAGATTTAATTTTTGGGTATGAGTAAAGTTTTTTGAAATTGTAAATTTTAAATAAAAATGCATTTTTTCTCGCAGTAAGAGCTCTTCTTACTAAACAAAATGTTTCTAAAACTTTCCACCATTGAATACAAATGCACACTGGCAAAAATAAGCTTCACTAACAAGATCCTTTGTCATACATCTATTGTCAAATGTTTTAAAAGTCTTTTATATTTCATAGCAACAGTATGGAATAACGCCCCTATACGTTAGTTAACACATACACGGTCCTTTTTGAAGTCATAATGAGACAGGTAATTGCCAACCGACTGAAAGCATTGGAAAACATCACTGCATCAGCATGGCACAAAATCTGTTCAAGCAAAATGGAAATAAGAAGAATTTTTTGTGTGTTTACAAACAAAACAGAATATACCTAAGTAAGCACTGTATAGTAATTTAATACTACAATACAACAGCATTCCGGTCCTGTGCAGCAAAGTTTCGTTTTTTATTGGCATTGAACTAGTGTTTTGACAGAATGCAATATGTTATCTACAGATACATCTCTAGCTTTACTTAGTCAAGTGTTGGGAAAATGTTCAGCTTGGCTGGTGACGAGATTCTTTTCGTCACGCGAACTTGGGATGAAACCAACATTTTTGATCTTCGACCATTGTGTACTTGAGGAACCTTTAGAAATCCAAATGTAACGTTGGTAATTTGACAATGAAGTTGTATTGCACTTAAGTCATAAGTAATTACTCATGACTACTTTAAATACTTTGCATACTTAGGATGGAGGAAACAAAATAATGCGATATCCCTTTCTACGTCACGTAGCAAAACCCAC
>JAAXOA010002045.1:0-14150 GCA_036561885.1 Salina celebensis | reverse complement strand
TCTAACTTGAGATTGTGCAAACTACTTACAATTTCTTCTCGCCAAGGACCTACTTCCAGGTCACCATCAACGTTTCGCGAAGAACGTAGCATGCTTAAGCAACTGCCATCGATCCAGCAAAGATTTGCAGATGGATCTCCCAACTCTGAGCCTGAGCTAATGTTAAACTGAGAGTGACTTGGTAGATCAGGGCGAATTGAGGCTGTTGATGTATTATCACTTCCGCTCCCATCTACACAATCAGACATTTCAGATTGACGAGATGAAATGGATAGTGTGTCCCAGGACGCATCTTGACAAGCTTCTTTCCACTGTTGACCGTGTTTCTGATCGTCAGTGATTCCATGTCGGACAAGAAGCGTCCCATCGTCGTCATTGACGCCAAGGACAACTTGGTCATTTCTACTGACCGAGATACATTTCATTTTTCCTGGAATTTCCAACCATTCCACGTTAGATGAACTTGAACGCAAAATTTCTGGAATGGTTCCTTTGATAGTCCAGCACCGCTTATCCCGGGTAAGAGCCCACATTGAGTTTTCTCCGACGGATACTTGAAATAACCCTCCAACGGGACCAGGAATTTCTATCCAATCAGTGCCTGACAAGTTTTGTGGTGTAAGGCCAACTCGGAAAAGGAACGATCCTGTCCACGTGACAACGAAAGGGATCCCTTGGCTACTAACACTAACTTGGCAGGCCTCCAATCCTTTGGGAATACGGACAGGTTCCCAGCCAATGCCCTCTGGGTTGTTGGTGGTTATATTTGTGCGAAAATAAACTTGTCCGAGTACTGACACTGCCCATAGGCATATCATATCAGTATTGGATGCACCAAATTTACTCACGCTAACATCAACAAAGGGCTCCTTTGTGTGGTCTTCGTAAATGGCTTCAAGTTTGTTCCACCGGTTGAAAGCTGCATATCGGCGGAAACGGTACTGTTTTCGCCGTCTGACCATCGAGTTCCAGGATTTCTCTGGTTTGTAATTTGCAGGAAAATCAATGGCGTATGTCCAACCCTATGTATGAACGCAAAAATTAGAATATGTACATAATATGTAATGGTCATTATGATATGTGACATGCATTTGGGAAATGGCATGTTCATAAACATTTTAGCAACTCACATCACTTGAGAGTAATTGGTTTTCAAATGTATTTTCAATTATCCAATCCCCTTCCCACAGCCAGGATTCTGAGGGTAAGTTGATATTTGCCTTATCTCGCTTGACAAGCCCAGTTTCGTCGGAGAAATGTGGACGATCTGTGGGTAGCATGTTGTCGCAGAATCCACCCACAGGATTCCATCTCTGCATTTCATAAATCGCCAAAAACAAACTTTACATTTGGATTCATTCTTGTGCAAATGAAAGTGAAAATTTTGGAAACATGTTTAACCTCATTTTCGTATAATTCTTCTCGGACACGTATTGGAACGTCACGTTTTGGAACAAACACATAAATCTGGTGATCCGAGCTGATCGCCCATAGAACCCCGCACACTGATGTCAGTCGCTGCAAAGAAAAGTTTATATGCTATACGTGCTATTTTTCTAACAAAACATACTGATGTGTATATTATATTTTGTGAAATGTTCTCGCAATAAAAAAAATGTAATCAAAATAGCTAAAAATGAATAAGTATAAGTTGCATACTTTTATATCAATTTTATTTGATGTTGGTAATGCAGACCAATTGGTGGCGTTTTTCGTGCTGTTCAAACACCAAACTTTTCCACCGTAATCCACTCCATAAAGAATAGAATCACTTGCTTCATTAGTGGATGTTGTTGTAAGGGACGACATTTCTCTTTTTATATACCGTGTAATTAGTGAAACATGGCTGGCAATAAATGGATTTAAGTTGGTTAAATGATTCAGCGGTGGTCCTATTATAGTGTCTAGGTACACGTACGTTCAAATGATTGATACAAAGATACCAAGAAAATTAAAAACTAGTTAAAGTTTCTGCAAAGTTTTAAAATGCGTTGTCATGTGGGTCCATTGTATGCAACACAAGACCACAGTATATAACTCTTGAATCTTGATGATGACTAATCTCTCGCGTTAACAGCTTAAAAATATCAAGCATTACATTTTATTCTATTGATACACAAAAGACAAAAGATGCACATGGATATTTTATTTGTCACACAACAGCTGCTGAGTTGTTAGGGTTCGGGTGCATAACCAAAGGAGTTACGTTTTGACAAGGAAGAAGATGCCGAGTAAATCAGACGAAGTACGTAGCGAAAACATGAATTTGGTATTTAGCATTTAAGCAGCCAAAGACATTGTTTGCGTGCGTACCTAATGCTTAAAATACTTCTCAACTCTCGTAGACAACTTCAAACTGCATACTTTAAAGTGCAATTGTGCAATGCATTCATCATAAAGGCAGTCCAACGCTTTGACTTTTGCAGTTATTACATTATTTATTGGCATTGGCAAGTACTAATATGAAACTCTAAGAATTACTTACCAGTACCCCTTAAATTGTATATTATGATACGAAACCAGATGCATACATGTGAACTAAAGTATTCCAGTAAATTGTAGACGATGAGATTTAGTTTACCCGTTAAATATTATGTATTTATGTAAGTATTTATTTAGATTTCTTGTCGGTTGCCCCATGAAATCCATTCAAAATAAATTTGACAAAAGGTTACAAAGTACTAAAACACACATTGAAGCTCCAACGCTAACTTTGTGCTAACATCAACAACCGCCAGTCCTGGAAGGTTCGCGGCACTGCGGAGTTATAATCACATTTGTGATCATGCTGTCAACTCATGACTTTCATTTTGGTAACGAAATATCGGCTTTAATATGAGTGCCTTCAAGGCTTAGATGAAGCTCCAAGCATGAAGCCACTAGTGAACCGCTTAGAAGTCGGCCGTCAAAACTCTCTACTAACCTCTAACCCCCCCTACAGTTAACATAAGCAGGACTTTTCCTTATGGTGAATGAGAGGTTAGAGATTTAGGTCGACGGACTGACTTCTAAGCGGTTTACTTAACGATTGTTCATTTGGTATGATGCCTTAAATCTTCCAGACAGTTGTTGCCGCAACCTTTCCCATTCCGGAGGAATGCTCTCCCAGTTGAGCTACACCGCCGTCTCTTACTCAGACCCCGAGTTTTAGCTTTTCTAGTCGACTCTGCCCCCGCAGCAACACTCGCCCAGAGAACCGATCCCGACAGGTCTGTAACCTCGCTGACTGCGGAGGGGCATGGCTCGGGAGAGTGAGGGGACCTGGCATATCCCGGGTTTCGGCACCAACGTTGCTGCTTGTGGTCTGAGTAAAAGATTGTTGACGGCAGCGGGAGTCGAACCCGCAACCTTTCCCTTTCCGGAGGAATGCTCTCCCAGTTGAGCTACACCGCCGTCTCTTACTCAGACCCAGAGTTTTAGCTTTGCTAGTCGACTCAGCCCCCCGCAGCAACAAACGTTAAGATAAAGGCAGAATTAGTTACCATGCGTCATTTCCGCCGTCTATAGCGACGTAGCCGTTGTTATAGCATGCCGGCGCGCCTGTTTACGACTAGGCTCGGCGGTGTGTTACTACTTAACCGCGTGGACACGGCTACTAAAACGCGGTGTACTTGGTTATTATCGGGAAGAAGTCCATTGAGACAGCCAAAATCGGCTAAGCAAACCCGCGCCGTCGCCCAAGCATGCACTGAAAGTTGCTGTAACCTATGCTACCAAGGCAGTTGCCGTCGCATGCGTCTCAAGGAGTTTTGGATAAAAAATACTTATGGCCGACATGCTAGGGTGAAATCGGCTACGCATGCGGTGACATGGGTACTTAATCGCACAATACGTGAGGACATTTGTTCTTCTTCAGAAATACACAGCACATGGGAGGAACGAAGCGGGAGTGACATGATCTTTCAGTACCTGGCATATAAAATTCCGAGAACGAAAGAGTCAGGTAAACGATGTAATAAGGTTCAGTTAGAATTTCATATGTAAGATCATTTCCAAAGTGCACTGAACGGGGTTACATAAGGTCTGTCTGAGGTCTCGTCGTGTAATCCCATCTCAAGGTGACATTGTAGTTGGGGGATTTTGCTTGTGTGTACTTTCGGAATTGTTACTCAATACGGGTACTTTAGTCAACGCGTCATTCATTTAAAAATCCAAAGATTGTTCCCAGCCCCTCCATCTAGCTTTTGTTGCTTGAAGCACTTCTTCCCGCTATTCATTCTTCAAAACATCTGAATTATATTTGGAGCCTTTTTTTGAGAGCTTGGCACGCTGTAAATACATTTTCACAACCAGCATTTTCTCAGTCAACGAGATCTAGGATCGAGCCTCGAGCTCCCAGCTCGCTCTGAGAAGAAGAAACCATTTTCCGAGTGTGGTGCTGCATTCTGATGGAAAGGTCCTCACACCTCACACACACAAAAAAACCGCGTCTATTTCAGTCATGTCCTATCCTGCTGCGTTGCAGTTGTAATTCCAACAGCTTCGAAGTTAATCTGGGTTGGCTTTTTAATCGAACTCGAGACATTTCTTTGTACACATCCATCACACAACCATTCTCCGTTCTGTATTATCCAGTAAAGTTTTTTTCTGTATTTTTAGAGTGAGCGTAGGTTCAGACGAAAGCCTGTTGTATTATAAGAAGAAGTACATTTTCACAAGTGTTGAAGTGGAGTATCCCTGTAAGAACTGACAGAATTTGTGCTTGCTGGGGTGAATCAAGGAACCAAGCAAAAGAAGATTGGAGGGAGAAACTGTTTTCGTTAATATAGCTGGACTCGACTTGATTCCAAGCCAGTGTGAAGTGTATTCCTGACAATAGCAACATCGAACAACCGCCACCAAAATTTTATCTGGAGATTGAATTGTTCGCGTTGTTTTTGAGGAAGTGTAAGGTTTGGGTTAGCTCCTGGAAAAGGTGATTTACGTTTTACTACTGTGACAATCGTTTCCGTAATCCTCAGTGACTTCAGATTCTTTACTTGGAAATTTGAGAACTGGTAATTTAACTACACATTTGTTTGTTTACAATTTGGGTAGCATTTTTTTCCCATGCCTTTTCAGCAGTTTGTTGATTAAAAGGAACGTTAGGAAATAGATTGAAATGCTTGGAACAATCTAGATGTGTGAATACAAGTGGAATTTAATTGTTTATTCTCTTCTTATTTACTTTAGATCAAGATGGCACGTCCTGGACCGAAATCCAAGAAAGGAAAGGCTGCTCCTAAGTCTAAGAAGGTTGAGGAGAAGGAACCCGAGACTGTTCCAGAGGAAAAGGAAGAGTTCAAGGACGAGGAGGAGGAAGATATTCCTGAAAATGAAAATGGTAGCGGGAGCGCTCCGGAAGACGAAAGTGAGCTGGACGAACCACCTGCCAAGAAAGGACGCGGACGCCCTACTAAGGGCAAAGGTGCTGCTGCAAAGAAGACACCTGCTAAGAAAGCTGCGAAAGGACGGAAGACTGCTGGAAGGAAACCGGCTGCTAAGGTAGAAGACACCGAGGAAGAAGAAGATGAGGAGAAAGAGTACGAAGTAAGTTAAGTTGTGGAAGGAAAACTTGTAGTTATTGTCATTCGGGAACCGTGAACGAATTTAATGGGTTTATACCATGATTGCTAAGTTGTATTTGTTTTCTTAGGTTCAGTACATCATTGAAGAGCGGAAGGTCAAGGGTAGCACCGAGTACTTGGTGAAATGGAAAGGGTATGGATTGAAGGATGCCACTTGGGAACCCGAAGACAACTTGAACTGCCCAGAAGCGATGGAAGTTTACCAAAAGAAAATGGATGGGGTAGGTCCTAGATTTATGATAAGATGAAGATATTAGTCCCTGCTGCATGTTTTATAGTGGAAAATCTTTTGTTTCAGTTGAAAAAGGGTGGCTCTCGTGACATGCGTGAAGGTCGGAAACAGACTGAACGCTACGTTGATGTTACCAGTGGTCCATCCGGAAAGCGTCACTCCCGCCGCAACAATAAATCTCCTAGGTATAGTTCTTTAACGAATCGCTGTTCATTTCGAGGGGTCATGCTGACGTTAGTTGTAAGCGGAATAGTTGTAGGTGCATGTGCTGTCTTTTGTTATCTTCAACTTGAAAATTCTCAGGAATGTCGGCTTGTTTTTGACTTTATTCTGAGACAATTGGCATTAGTGTCTAATTAGATTAACTTCCGGGTCTCTAGGGTGCAGAACGCATATTGTTAGGTGGTATATTGTAATGGTGGGAGGTTAGGTATATCGGGTCACAAGGAAATTTGTTATTGATCACTGAAGTATTCATACCATGTTTTTATTTTAATACCATAATTGGGTAAACTTCAGGGTAGGGTACACTACGATCTTAGGTTTGATATTTCATTCCTCCTCTGTTACAGTTTGAAAGTTCGTTTTTATTTTTCTATCCCAATTTAATTAAAGTCGCACTGTTTATAGTTTTTGATAGAAACTAGAGTTTTTGATGTGAAGGGATCGTTATGACGGAAGGCAAAAGTATCCATCGTCACAACTAACAAAGGCTAAAAATAATGGGGATTTCATGTTTCTTTTTTGTCTTCTCCAGGAAATCATACCGAGAAGAACCAGATTCAGACTAAATCTCACACTGTTATCAAAACTGGAGGTCACATCACTTTACACTTTAAGCGTGACTTGTTTAGTTGGTAGATTTACAATTTCTGGCTGGAGATCGTTGTTTCGATTTTAAGGTTTGGTTGGTGTCTAGAGGTAGTTTTTCAGCATCCCCAATCCCATATTGTACTGTTACTCTCTTCCTAAATGCCCCAAAATACAATATAATAGCTAGATTGTTTTAAGTAAACAAAATAATATTATTAGTTATTTAGCCTCTGGTATAGTGCGTCTATTCAGATTTTTCATTTGAACCAGTTAAATGTGTAAATGTTTAAAATTTTTGTATGTACTTTGTCTGTACAAAACCAGTTTAAATTTTAAAAATAAACAAAACTCTTTTTAGTATGGGTGGCATAACTTTCAAAAACAGCTTCAGTTAACGATCTTCCATCTTAAATTTCTTTATCACCACTGAAACAGATCCGTTCTAATGGTCTCAGCCACAAACTCTTCGTTTTGTTCTGGTCTTTGTCGCATACGAAAGAGCATCCATGTTCCTAGGTTGTTAGTTATAGTAAGACATTCATTCAGCCTTAATTAGGTGTCATGTTTCATGTTTCTTTCCTTCACGATTACTCGCTTACGTTGCATTTCTTCAAGATTTTACTGCATTTTGCATGCATTCATGTACGTCACATTTCATATATACTAGCAAGGTCAGGCAAAAAAAGTATTGCCGATTTCCAAACACAATCGAACACCAAAAATTAATAAGTAGTGTAAACTACTTAGTGATTTTGTCGTTGTCCGTCCGTCTGTCGCCCCGATTTCTATATGAAGGAAACGGAATTTTAATGTAGGTTCCTTGGACACTTAGAAATGTCCTCCGTGAAAGAGTTTTTCAGTAACTTTCCCCGGGGCCCTACGGGGATCGAAAATTGGGGAAACTCAAATAACTCGAGAAGGGAAAGGAGTTTTGACGTGATTTTTTTTTATGTAAGTTCCTTAGGAAATTGGTGGAGGCCTTCCGCTAACGATTGTTTCATCCCGTTAACGGAAAGGAGTTACGTTCTGAAAATTTTAACGAACGTTCTTCAGGTACCGTAGATATGGCCATCATTTAACAATTCTGTAGGTAACCCCCGGGGTTGGTAAGGGGAAATTTATTATCTCGAGAAGGGTGAGGAGTTTGACGTGAAATTTGGCATGTAAGTTCGGCGTAGTTTCTTCTGTGTGTAAACGCAACACTCAGTAGACAGTAGTTTACACTACTTCGGTATTCCGTTGTACCGGTTTATTGTGGTAGCTCCCGTAGTGCGCGAGATATGGGTGATCAAAGGCGTTTCACAAAGTACTCAATATCTCTGGAACTAAATATGTTTCAGCAGTCGAAATCGACAATCTAAGATTTTTTTGCCTGACCTTGTTGGTAATATTCGAAACTGCTGTAACGTGTGCTATAACGTTACATATTCGTTGCCTGTTGTGGCTCTACGAATCGTGGCACACGATAGTCACTGATATTTATAAATGCTGACCTTAAATATGTGAAGTTACTTTGAAGTTTTTGTGTTTGTTTAGATCAAAATCAAAGGGGAGCAAGAAGGAAGACGCGAACACTGAATATGAAGCAAGTTACAGATATATAAAATATAGATAACGTATTGAAATCTGATCAATATTTTGATCGCCATGCCATGCCACTTCAGTCTTGACTCTTGACCCAAACTAGCACGAGTTATCCTAGTGTCTTAAGACCACTGTCGTCTCGATTTTTAGGTTCAGTCCATTCTTGACGAACGTATCGACAACGACGGCTACCTGGAATTTTTAGTAAAGTGGAAAGGATACACTAAGAAGACTTGGGAACCCGAGGAAAATCTCAACTGTAGAGAAAAAATTGCTGAGTTCCGAAAGAGGCAGAAGAAGGTTAGTTCCTAGTGTATCATCAGCAGAACCTTGTGGCTAAATCTAGTGCAATGAAAGGTTATAAATCGTTGTAACTATAGAATTAAAGAATGCAAATTGTTGCCGTTAATATAACACGTGAAAATGAGCTCAATCGGTTGAACGGTTCGAAAGCTAACGCGATAACCACTTGGCCCAAACCCCAGGGGGGCGGAATTGGAACCTGTAATTTTGGGAGATTTTATGCCTTGTATAGGTGTATCATCCCACAAAAGTGAACCCTGTTGTCTTTTATAACCTCTTAAGTACTTGCAGGAACCTGCCAAGAACTTACTTTTAAGGGTTTTAACCCTTTACAGATTGATCCTTAGGGACGGTTTAGTTTATATACCAAATTTCAGCTCAATCGGTTGAACCGTTCAATAGCTACATCAGTTGCCCTTTTTGCCCCCTTTGAACCCCTCTAGAACCCCAGGGGGATGAAATTGGGACCTACCATTTTGTGATACGATACGTGTATGTATCTTAGGGACGAGTGTCTGACTACCTAAAAAGTAGACCGGCACTCGTTAGCGGAACGATGAATAGACCACGTTATTGCTAGATACCCTATCCGCTTTACGATGACACTTCAAAGCCGTGAGGCTATGTCTTTATTGTCGCGATGGTGGGGGACCCCAAAACATCGCTGAAAAAGATAATCTCGCAGGTTCGAGTTTCCCGTCATAACACCAATGCCGAAGCTCAGAAGTTTCCTCGGCAAGGAGTGGAACTGTCTCGTGACTTCTCTAAACGGAAGCTGGAAGAGAGACGGTCGAGGTCGAACCCTTACTAAACGGCCCAACGCGTAGCTTGTGTAAGCCGTCTATCGAGATAAGGTCAGACAGGCATTCAGATGTGAGGGTACTCATGTGGCCATAGCTTCGGATTGCCCAGATGGCACCCGAACCGCCCATTTTAACATGAACCTTCGTCCGCTCCACCTTCATCTCCTTAATGGCAGAAACCCCGGCGAAAAAGCACCTTCTTAGCAACCTCATCTTATACGGTGAGCCAGGGATTGAAAACATACATGCATCAAGGGTTACAAAATATTGAAAATGTCATCTTTGTCACATTACCCCCTACATTCTAAAATTTACGATTTTAAAATTAATACCAGCAGAGAAATCATTTACATTTGGTGACGTGATGCATGTATGTATTGATTCATTCTAAAATTTACGATTTTATAATTAATACCAACAGAGAAATCATTTACATTTGGTGACGTGATGCATGTATGTATTGATGTTTTCAATCCCTGGCTCACCGTATAAGATGTGGTTGCTACGAAGCTCTTTTGCCGGGGTAGAAACTGCCACGATCTCCGCCTGATGGAGGTTCGTCTGGTTGCCCAGAGGTAAACTCTCCACGTCATTTTGGGATAACACCTAACGTATTAAGGTGTATCATCACACAAAACATGAACTCCAGCTGTCGTTTTTTTTAAATCGGGCATCTGCAAGAACCCGTGGAAGGGTTATCGTTTCGCGTGTATTTTAAATACAAAGTTGGAAGAGGATTTGACAGCGATACACAATTCGTATAAATATGGACTTGGTCTCTAAAAATTTCTCGTAGTCGTTTCCATTCCAAATGGAATGTCTATTTTCGTCATGAAATGTGCCAGGTTACTATCCAAAAAACGGAAAATACTGTTACTACATAATAAAAGGGTGGTTTAAGTACTGCCCGTTGAGTTTTTGCCCTTGTCGTAGGCATTTCTTTTAGGGACAAAAATCCTAGATTTTTAGAAAAAAGAATCATAAAGTAGTCAATCGTGGTTCGCCCGCCAATCAATTTCCAATTTTGTATTTAAAATGCATGGGAAATCATTGCTAACGACACTTTTAAACTGGTCCTTAAGCCTATCTCCCATGTCTGCGCAAACTTTCAGGTCAATCGGTTGAGCCGTTAGTTCTTTAGAGCGCGAACAGAGGGGAGTGCAGGAGTAACGGGGCACAACGACAGCCGGGTATAATATTATGAAAGAATTGCTGCGCATTCTTTAATAAGTGATCGGTTTACTATTGAATGTTCTGGGTTTATCATATGGGTTTTGGTTATACTATTCGAGGTTTGTTTGAATTTTCTCGTCATATTACTAAATTTCGTGTCTACGATGTGGCTGCCATATTATAATTAAGTTATGTGCTCTGATTAACATTTTTTTTTTCTAACAAAGCAGGCTGCCAAAAGTACGGACGAGGAAGCAGAATATGAAGTAGGTTGAATTTTCGTTTTGTTGTCTGAATCGGACCGACTTGTGCTGCAGTTCCTAATATGTGATATGCATCTGTTCGATTTTGTAGGTCCAATCCATCCTTCAGGAGCGCTCCAAGAATGGGCAAACTGAGTTTCTCGTCAAGTGGAAGGGTTACACCAAAACGACTTGGGAGCCCGAATCCAACCTCAATTGCCAGGAAAAGATCGACGAGTTCCGACAGAAGGATGAATGAATCTGTCACTTTGAAAGGTGAGCGCGTTTGTTTTGTTTAAAAGTTTATCGTACGCCTGTTTTATCCACTTAAGATTGAAGGTGTTTTTTAAATTGTTTTCAGGATGTATAAGTTGGCCTTGGTAACTATGAGAAAAATTTGTTAAAAATATCAGTTGAAATGTCGTGACGTTTTGCGTTGGTGGGTTGTCAGGAGTAGAATAACCATATCATTTTTTTGGGGTAAGTTTGAAAAAATAGAAAATGAATTCAAGTCTTTTGTCATAATGTCATATTACAATTTACCAACTTATGATTTTTTTTCTTTGGCTAGGACATAATATTATCAGCTAGAGAAGAAAGTCAGAAGTTAGAGGTTCCCAAGTTATCTTTTCGACTGTTACAAACAAAATCCACGAAGGCGAATCCCACGGAGAGAAGTGTTCCATTTAAGAATAGCAAATTACTTGTTTTTGCAGTAATATAATTTTAGTTTGTAGTTACTTTAGTTTTTTAGTTCGTTACGAATTTTTTTTCTATTAAACAATAACTTTTTCCTGTGTCAAGACTGCAAAAGTTCAATTTAATATGATACGTTCGCGAAGTATGATATTATTCTGTATGTTTTGATTCTTATGTACAAAACAACCTTGACTAAATAAACGAGAAAGTGGACTGTCTGTATAATATAGATTATTACTAAAATTATTTCTGGAAAAACCACCTCTATACATAAGTTAAATTGTTAAATTAATTGTAACAATACAATCACTCAAATTGCACTTACACCAATCTAAATCTAAGTTGTTTATTTCCAAATATTTTTCATCTGGGTCACATCCACAGGAGGCTTCCGATGGTTCTCCATTGTAATCTACTACAACGTTGGCGCTTGAGGATCCAGTCATTCCCAAAAATTTAATTTGGTCTATAGTTGTTGAATATGATTTGGACCCGTTTCCACACGTTCCATTTAAACTTACGACTAATTGCATGACTGTATCAGTGTTTGAATTTGTAACGTTAGCCGAAAAGTTCACCAAGTGTAAGGTGTGCGTCCCATCGTTTATGTACTCTTTAACAGCTAAATCACCCCACGCTTGACCCTCTTCCGTTGATGTGAAGCCGACCATGAGCGTATAATTTTCCCCTTTCTTAATCGTGTCTTCTATGGAATTTACGTCCGAATTTCTCTGCGAAAGGAAGCTTTCATAATTACCGCACGATAGTAAAGCAAATTAATTATATTACGAAAAAAATTACAATTGTTGGAATAATGTGACCTCCGCGTACGAAGGTCGGCGTGTCGGTGATAAACCCTGCTACTTGACGTTGCGCTCCGTTTGCCATGTTTGACCACACTTGTTGACCATCCATTGCGTACCATGTACCAGCGGGGAAATATGCGCTTCGGGTTACTCCTGTTCACAAAGAGTTGATTAAAAAATCATTCTCATTACTCACCACGACAACACCACAGCATATTTAATCTGCTTCAGTCTTCATAGAAACTGACAATTTTCACCATCATGGTACAACCATCACGTACCTCTTTCAATTATTGGTGCCGCAAACATTCCGGTACCAATCATGAATTGATCAGTTAGCGGAAGTGTGAAATTGCGTTCACGTACTCCGTAAAAGTCGAANCACGTACCTCTTTCAATTATTGGTGCCGCAAACATTCCGGTACCAATCATGAATTGATCAGTTAGCGGAAGTGTGAAATTGCGTTCACGTACTCCGTAAAAGTCGAAAGACATTGGCCGAATTACCGGAACTAGGGTATTTTGATATTTAAGCAGTTCCGTATAATAGTATGGCGCAAGTGAATATCTTGTTTTGATAGACTGATTCAAATATCTCTGGTATTGATCGGGAAGGTGCTTTGGGCCAAAACTTGAGTTCCTGTACAAAAGAAATTGAAAAGCGGATAATATAGATTCAGTATAAACAGACTTTAGCATATTTGCTTACCCGTTATAAGAGTTTCTCGCTATTGGGAGGAGGAGACCGAATTGAAACCAGCGCAAGCAAAGTTCGTTATCTTTTTCCAGGGTAATATTACTGGGAAGCATTCCTCCACATATTGGCGTGCCCGAAACGGGTGCCATGGCATAATTTCTTACGATGTTCTTTACACTCTCTTGGAGCCCTTGCCATGTGAAAGGCACATGCATCCCGTGATAGCCTCCATAATATCTTGAAGTTGTCCAAAACGAGCCCGATGTGAGCAGCGGAGGCGAAGCTGTTTTGTAAAACTGTCGGTGAATGGTTTTCAAATATTGCTCGCCATATTGGTTATGGAGATGCATATGATTCACATAACGGTTAGAGACTCCATGGCTAGCTTCATCTGGACACAAAGAACCCCAGATTGACGACGAGTTGATGGCGTCACTAGTTGATTCTGCTGTGGTATAATAGCCTTTTAGCCGAGAACCTTTTGCGTTGCATTTGCCGTTTGGTTGGTATGACAATGGGAAGTTATCATCCAATGAAAACCCATAAACGTTAGTTTTGTTTGGTTCGGAACTGACAGTAAATGGATCTTCAAGGAACGATAGTTGTGAAATGTCAACCGGAAACGGATCGATGTATTTAACTGCGACATTATCAACGTGTCCAACGTATGGCTGTCGCCTGGTACTGTCAGAGGTTTGAACTAAGTGGTTTTTAAAATGATCCTCATTGCCCCCAGGAAGCACGCTGGATTTTTGCGATAATACAATTTTCTTGCTTGTAAGGTCTAGTTGGCCGATTATTTCCGTTATGTTTGGCTCATCAAATCGGGGTCCATTTAAATGTATTGGGTGCCTCAGATATTCATCGATGCAGTCAGATTCATAAACTATCGATTTGTTGATGTTAGCGGTAAGCTCCAAAATATCATCGTAAACCACCGAGCTGTTTTCCATTCTTCGACACAAGTGCAGTCCAAGACCCCAATACTCTGGAATCATTGGTTGCGTGGATATGTTGTACTTTGTTTGAGTCTGCATGAAATATTAGGAAAGTTTGGAAAATTAACATGCAATGCAATAGCAACTGTTATAGATTCATAAATTACATAGCCGCATTTACATAAGTATGCAATTGCTGCATAATCCTTGGTGGGTCGGGACCGGAAAAGAAATTTAGGGTTATTTTTGGCTCGTCAGTTTCTAAATAGAACATCAGCCCTGGTGCTTGGAGT